>JAZHYW010057449.1:0-22918 GCA_037355805.1 Ixodes ricinus | reverse complement strand
GTATTTATTATTGCTGCACATACGTTTGTGGTCGCGCACGCACCAAATACAGCAGCTCCTGAGAGAGCAGCTCTCGCTCGGCATGAACGGCTCCTAGAGAGCTTCGGATTACGATACCCGACTCAGGCGCCACGTCGCCGACGGAGCTTGCCGCACTGCTTGCATCAGTTCCGCGCTAACGCGTCTCAGCTCGGAGCGTGGAGCGAAAGCCAGCGCTACGGGAACCACCCTCGGCTGGATTTCCACCCCTGCCCGTTTCGATCAGGGACGAGCTTTGTGCCGGCGCGTTCGTGTCATCACTATTGCGTGGTGCACATTAAGAACCCCAGGTTAGCGGTTGTACTGCATTGGCTAAATTTCTCATCTAGAGCTAGAGCCGGTCCGTCTAAGGATACAAGCAACACCATTTTCATGTTCCGCGCTATGTCCGGGTTGCATAACATTAGCGATAATATCCTGGCAAGCTCACCATCGCACCGCTGATACTGGTCTCTCGTCCCGGTTGCCTTGTTGCCTCGCGACTACAAGAGTTCACGCCACCGCGAGGCAGCCTACGCACGGCGCAAGATCGCCAGGGACAGCAGAGAGAGACGACGCGGAGACTTCACAGGGAGACTTCACAGCATAATGACACCCAGACTACGAGAGACTGCTCTTCGTCTTCGGCCATATCATTAGTCTTCTTTACCAACCGTTGCAGACGATTTTGCCCTGAGTCTGGAGCAACCCAGGACGCTACAAACTACTGATAATTTGCGTTGTGATTATCATTGTTTTACATACTGTTTAAGAAATGTATCAACAATAATTACAACTGTATTAGCAACGAGGCACTCATGTAATTTTAATTAGCCACATGGCAGACTATTTCTAATTTATTTAAAACTAGCCCCGCTTTTAAACCATTTAAAATGTTTGGTACGTTACATTTTTCTTTTAGCTTTCAAGCTTGTAACAGACAGGCCGCAATATTCATGATACTGCGCTTCTATCGCACAATATGTTTCTTACTTCAATTAAATATAGTTACCACACAAAAATAAAACCACGCCTCAATTCGTTCCTTAATGTTTACACAACACAAATTACGGGAAAATTAAACTCGATTATATTCAATCACCTATTCCTGTAGAGGGGCTTTCAATAATTTATCTAACTCTGCAGGTAAAAAAACAAATGCATTCGCAAGTTTCTGGATTTATTTCTTTTTAATATTTGATTACTCTACGCACTTTATCAACTATCAACTCCACGTTCTAAAAATAATTTTATATCTTACTTTGGCGTCCGTGACGCCACTTTGCGAAGACGTGAAATTATTTTCAAAATAATTGCGACGTCCCTTGTTAAAATATTTGGTTTTCCTTATTTTGATATCTCAAACTTAGAATTTTAGAGCTCCGGAGTTCGGACTGGAAAGTGATTGAAAGCGGCGGTCAAACAAATATTACCCTTGCCTGCAGGCGGCGTCGCGGTTCAACACGCATTTTCCCAAAAACAAATTTGCAGTCGACTGCCATTTGTATGCCCTTAAAAGTCTTCTGAAATGCAAAAAAAAAAAAAAAAAAACTTTTTAAAGTACATTATTTATTAGGTCGTACGTAACGTTTGCTTGGTTGTGCCTAACAGTACAAAAGTGGCACCGTTGCTTTCCATGATCTATTTCACGCGATGTGTATAGACAAAAAAGCTGTATGTCGTGTCGGAAAGCTTGCAGTTGATTGAAAAATGCGTGTAGCTCATACAACGCACCAGAACCTTTCTTTGTTCGCACCATTCAAGAAACATCAAGGAGTACATGTTAGTATTCACAAACTTTTAGTTAAACATCCCGACCGTTTCGTAGTCAAACCGCTCATTATGCACGAACCAAACAGAAAATCTGAACTAAACAAGGTACTCACGAAAGCCGGTTAAAAACAGGGCAAGCCAAATGGCCAGATGCAAAGCGAGACTGCAACTGTATACGAAGAGTCGCTCGCACGATATGGTGGCACAAAAAGCATGCAAATTTTCTCAGTGATAAGTAGTGTACGCACTTACATTTCTTACGTGCAGGCAAGATAGAAAGAATATCCAGCTCGCCTTCGTTGTAGGTTCAACATTTTGAAGCGAGACGCGTGCCGAAATGACCTGCGGGAGCTCAGAAAATCGCCGCCGTGAATGTCACGTCCGAAAGGATCAGCTGTCGAGCCAGTCCCACACACCGCTGAATCAGACATTTCCACTGCAAAATAGGACCGAAACTTCTTAGGCGTGACTCCGTCAGCGCGTCAATACAACACCGAACAACGCCATCAGAAGCGTAACAGAAGGAAACCGCGAAAAGACTACCGCTGTTACGGCTGCATTGACGGGGGACGTCGAAATGGTAAAGCTACTATTTCGACGTTTTACGGGAGTGACGTCACAGAGGTCAAGATAATTTCATATATTTTAAAGGTGGACGTGGAAATAGTCGCTGCCTTAATTAATATCATTTTCGTTACAGCGAGGGGTAAATACCAGGGTGTCAAACCGGTCATTATTTCGGTATGGTTCGGGTTCGGGTTCAGTAGCATTGTATTTTGTTCCGGTTCGGTTCCGGTTTAGGGTAGCGCACATAATATCACTCCGGTTACCGGTTTTAATAAGCGCGAACCGGTTCGAACCGGTTCCTAACTCGGCCTTTGAATATTGACCGAGCACTTCCTGCAGCCTTTTCTGAGCACGAGATTCTTTCAGTATACCCATCCCAAAACTACTCCCTCTTCAGGCAGTTCTGGAGACCCTGCACAGTGACGTGCACAAGACACCATTAATGTGGCAGGCTATTACTTGTTATAATACTGTTCTTAAGTGAATTATATATAAGCGATCGGCTTTTTACTTTATGGTGTCTTTTGCACACGCAGCTGTGCAGTATTTCAAACTCCGCCAGAAGAGGGCGTATTTTCGGGATGGGTCTATAGTTATATCTAAAAAAGAGCTTGTGGCCGGTGCCATCTTTAGTGTTCGTGCGTATAGAGTGTGCTCTGCTCGCTTTCCGAAGCGACGAAAACGCACGTGCTGGGCTGTGAAAATCACACGCTGGGCGGTGATTTTGTAAAGAAGTATAAAAGGTCTCTAGCTGAATTGCTTGCCCTCTATACGTTTTTGTTTGGTTTGCTCTGCGCACAGGTATTGTTTCGACATGCTACCTGTTTTCGGCGGCCAGTAAGATGTCGCAGCTATGCCCCAGAGTGGCCGACAGGGGAACGAGAGGAAACAAATGTGCCGTAAAACACAAGAAACAGGGACGTCGAGTGCGCAGTTGGGGTAGTTTATCGAATCCCGTTAAGCTGTGCTCGTAGTATACATCGGCCAGACTGGCCGATGTGTAAATGGTCGGGCACGTGAGCACGGCACGTATAATGAAATGTGACTACATCTTGACAGCGCTTCTGGTTCCGGCGGGAAAACGCTGTTCTAAAGATATCGCGGCGGTGCTTTGTCTTGTCACTTTGAATTTTTATTGCACAACAACGCTCTATGCAAATGACCCGGTCTGAGGGACTCAGAACCAGTTACATAGCATGGATTGTCAACGTTAAGTGCGTGATACTATTATAACTACTCACATTTGAAACTGTCAGCCACCGAACGATGTTCGGGTAGAGCCACCACAGCGAACGACGTTTCTCGAATGCTCAGTTAATGAAGATGAAAGAAGACTTCAAACGAGAAAAGTGTTGAACAGGCGACATGCTGGTCTTGCTAGTTTGACTAACCCACTAAACAAATATATTTACAAAGAAACATTTTCTTCTTCCCCGCTCCTCCCCCCTGCCTCCTTCCAAGGCGCGGCGCGTCGGCGAATCATAGTCGAGTAACGTTGCCTCCGACGACGTTTTTCTTATATTTTGTTTTTGTAAGGTAACACTTCGAACACGTTGAAAATAGGTTGTTTCCCATAGAAAGGGACTACAAACGACCCTACGAACTGTACTGCCGATGCAGCGCGGTCCCACTTCCTTCAGCATGTTGCTGCATTCAAGCGGAAAGTCACGTGGTGCGCTCTCCGTGCTCGATGGGCTAAATAGATCGACTGCAACTGCGGTCCACCTTGACGTCAAACATTCGTGGACTCTAGGTCTCCGTTCCTAGAGCGGCGCAATCCTCTCCAACACTTGGACATTTCGTAGCCAAGTGGACAAGCGGTGCTTTGAAATCGCCGCCGCCGCTACCGCGCCTCCAGGGTCAATCCAAGAAGTAAAATGAAGCTCTCCAGATGCCAAAGTAGAGGTTGGAACTGAGCGAGCTCGCTGAACACGCGGTCTCCTTGTGTCTCTGCTTTTGATGTTGATGTATTTTTTATTACGTATGCAATAAAAAACGAAACAGTGTAAAAATATCTCACAGTATGTAGGATTAGTCTTGGCAATATAAGAAAACAATACGCCGGCAACTTTTCCCACTCAGACCAATTATTGACACAATCGGCCCTGAACCGCTTTCGTTGAACCGGTAACCGCCACATCAGTATATGGTTTCGTTCCGGATCGGGTTCAATATGAAGCGTTCGATTTCGGTTTCGGTTTTGTACCGGTTCGGTCAAAAATAACGGTTTTCATCCGGTTTTCGGTTCGGGTTCGGGTTCGGCGCGACACCCTGGTAAATACGGTTAAAAAATATTCCTCATCCTGTCACGTGTACTGCAGTGAAACTGGAGATTCTCGGAGGTTCGACATGCAATCCCGCAGGTTAAAATTAAACTTCAATCAAAGAACGTCTGGGACAAAGATAAACTAAAATCAGGACAAAACACGGTTGCCCGTATGAAATGTAATGTCGACACGCTCCGAAGAGACGGGATCGTACAGTAACTTTCTGCAAAGAAGGATGGAACGTTTTATAGTCGCTATTCGTTCAATCTAAAGGGCCACCGAAAACCACAATACCATTCCTTCTGTCTTTTTTTTTTGTACTCTTTCTATACTTCTTCGGAATGTTGTTACACAACAGCAACAATAAGAACAAAGTTGGAACGCGGTAAAATAGTTTTTAGCGCGCCAACGCGCATTTCAACATACGCTTCAACCATGGCTGTTTCTTTTCTTCCGCATTTGCGATGACGCTTACGGAGAACAAATATAGAGCTTTCATAAGTCACATTTCTGCAACATTTATTCGTGCAATTTACGACACATACATTTTTACGGCTTTTTTCGACCTCACTACGTCGCTCCTTTCGAAATCCAGTACGGCAAAAGAAATAAAAATAAACAGAACCCGGAAATGGAAGAGAGCAGCACTCCGTACTCGCCTTGCCTCTCAGTCTTTAAATTTTAAAGGGTGATGTCTAAAGATTATTTGCCATTGTTAGAAAAAAAATATTTTTTTTTTGGTTGGCAGTGGCCATTTAGGTAACATACTTTCTGGACGTTTAGACAACGGGAGTTTGAACTGCCGACAGAGGCTGTAGATGAAAAATTTAACCGGTACAGTAGCGATAGTATACTCGACTCACTAAAGCGACAAACAACGCACCAAATACATGCTGTTAAGTTTTAACAACTGCTATATTTGAATGTCACTCTACGGAGTGTTACACAAAGAGTTTCCGGCGCGTCCGAATGTACACGGAGGGGAACGCTGATCGAGGAGCAACATAGAGAACGCCCAGGGAATGCGCAATGGCGGGGCAGGCAAGCACCCGCGCCGTCGTTGGTCGATGTCGGGAAAAACAAAACAAAAGCACGTGCGCGCATCTGGAGGATATAAACGAATGCAAGATGCGCGTCGTATGGTTGACCAGGAAGCGAACGGTATTGCAGAAGATGAGTCTGGACGCCAAAAAAAGTACATTGTTTGTTTGTTTTTCTCGTTTTTTTTTCCGGTTTGTGAAAACCAGTGTTTCTCGTTCCAGCGAAACTCGCAATACTCGCTGTCTTCGCAAGACAAAAAAAAAATGGAAGCATTTACGCAATTCGTAAGGTGAAAAACAGTGACAGCCAAGGTGTGACTTCGGAGCCGTTAAGGTGTGATTTCGGAGCCGATAGACGAAATCAACGGTAAAGGTTCGAGCACGCACCTTAGAGTCCGCATAGGCGTTTCGTATTGAACCGAGTAAGACACCGGACGAAAGTTCCATAGCGTTTTGGAACCAATGAGGGTGTATTAAGCAGACTTGTGCTCGTTACTTGGAAAATGTAAGGGATTACAATTACAAGTTACAGAGCCTCAAATGTAATGGATTACCGGTACAAATTACTTTCGCTGAGAAGTAACGGATTACTACTCGTTGTTACAAATTATTGTCACGTTACTTTTTCCGTACACTTATCCAGAAAACAATAGAAACAATTTTAGTATTAAAACAAATGTTCTGCAACACTACTTTTCATTTCTCCTGCGCCCGTATTATGGTAGTCCTTGTAAAACTAAAATATTGTATTTAAGAGAAAGAGTGCAAGGTGCCCTCCGTTCACCTGTAAGCTGACAAGGCACCGAAAGCTGCAACCACACCCGCCATCCCGCTAGCTTTCGGCCGCCAAAAATGATCCCTGGAATTGTGCAGACAAAGCTAGCGGTGCGCATGCTCAGTAGCAGCGTCTACCTCCGATACGACATTCGGAGCTAAAGAAGCGATCTACGAAGCTGCCTTTTGACTCAGGTGTTTCGCATGGTTAATTCACAAGAAAGGAAACACTTCGTTCTGACGTTACAATGTGTAGCCAATGCAGAATGCGGGTGTCCCAGCTTGCCTTGCTGTGTTTCCGTAGATTAGAGTTTGTTGTTCTTGCTGATGACATTGCATATTTTTTTGGCAAGCAAACTATGCACTGAAACTCCTAGGTTTCCGTTCTCCTTAATGCCCTGAATTTTGAACATCTCATTAAGAGATTGCCATGGAGACGACGGACACTCCCATGATCGAAAACTCGACCAGTCGGACAAAAAATGGCGGTTACGGGTTATCGATCGTTCATCGCTTCTGACCTTCTGCCACTACTGCATTCGTAGAGGCCAGGATAGGAGAGGCGTAGAGGCGGGAAGAAGCGGTGGCCATCGGTCTCACAAAACAATAAAGGAATTACACCGCTTTTACGTTCTTCCCCCTCTCTCTCTCGTCAGCATTCCTTAGATGACCTAAGCCTACCTTTTGTGTTGACTGTTGACTGTAAAGTGAGCAGGTGACCCGACCACCATTGCCCAGACAAAATCATACCCTCGAAGACGATGCTCACTAGCTTCGCATCGGGCGACTTTTCAGCCGGCCTCGAAGGCGTGCTAAAACAATGTAGCACACATCAAAGACGAAGAAAATTCGACCCCTCGCGCGAGGCTACATCGTCTGTTACGCGGGTTGTGATCCCGCGAATCAAGGGGTACGGACCCGCGTTTTAGTGTCTGTGTAGGTGGCGGGAGACGTCGAAGAGTTGGAAGGGAAAACGGTGCGAAAGTCGACAAAAACGAATAAGCCCGAAGAGCTCTCCTGCCGGGAGAAGAAGAAAAACACGATGGAAGGCGACGAAAGTCTGCTCGGCATTGTCTTACTTGATCTTTCTCTTTCGTGTGTATTTGTACATGCTCGCCTGCTTTCCTAGTGGTTCCAGTGACCGGTCGCTACTGGAATCCGTGTTTTTCTTCGGCTATACTCCCATTCCTGATGTTCTCTATTTTCTCTTGAGCTTGCCTCTATGCTGATAGATATGTTCTGCTTGAATTGCTTCAGTTACCTGTACTATGTCTCAGTAGTCTTTAAAAATAACGAGTAATTAAAGTAATCCGTTAACAATATTTTGCAAATGAAATCGCACTACAAGTTACTTCTCTGAATAAAAGTAACAGTGGCATCTATAAAAATTACTTTAAAAAGTAATGTATTACTTCCCCAGTACAAGGTATTAATTAAAAGGGAGCATTTCAGCTGTATCTGCGTAAGAGAGGCAGCGTGTTTCGCACGCTCACTTCGGTACAAATAGTCAAGCGTGCCATAAACGAAGAGCGCCGAATGAACAGGGAACAGAGAGTAGACAAGACGAGTGCACTCTTAAATAAAGGTTTATTGAAGCCAACACACTGTTAATACCATCGTTCTGGATATTTGTTATGAAATAAAACTATCTGTAGAAGGTGCATTGCGGGCACTATCGCTCTTGCTTTGCCCTTGCTTTCTGATAAAAACATAGCGTAAAATTCTAAGGCGGTTTCATAGGCGTATCTCCGGAAAAGTTTGTTTGTGATAATTCTGGAATGCATGGACACCTATCCCCAGCCACTACCAGATTGCCGGTGGGACTGTTTGCCAAATGCCATGTTGGTATTACTGGCCCACGCATGCTATCCGGCTACCATTCATGACCATGCGCTGTTATCCATGCTTTGCTTGATATCTCGTTATCAACGGCCCGTGGAACGTTCTGGCGGAGTGCCGAAGATGGCCCGCGTCGATATATAATGTGCAATGGACCGTGGATCGCCAAGTGTTTCGCCTCATTTTAAATCGCCTACGTGATAAAGAGATTGTCCGGTAAAATTGCCTTTAAAGATACAATTGAATTATATATACTTATAATTGATCTTCAGATATCGTCACGCACAATATCCGAATTTTTCATCCTCGCCGCGCAAGTATTTCAATTTTAAACAGAGCCCAACTGCTCAGACTGAACCCGCAAAACACACAGCGTTTTCGTTGGCAACAGTGGAAGCTCTGACGTGACATCAGGCAAAGAGAGCCCACCTCAGCCCTTCATTGATGTCCCAGTAAAATAACTTCGTTATAAGAAGAGAACAAGATTAACGGTATTGAGGAGAGCTCAATTCTTCGGCGATCGATCTTTGTACGCATCCATCGACCACGTTGACCAAAACCGAGGAATAAATCAACGCCCGCGACTGACGTTGCCAAGCATGATGTGACGTCACGGCACGACCAGCCATGCATACTTGCGAAACTTGGGCGTCAAGTGTCGTACTGATGTCCATAATTGATTTAACGAATATTGGGGTGTCTTTTATTAAAATAAACACCACATCTGACTACATTTAGGCCCTCTGTACGTGGCCAGCGCAAAAGCTTGGTAGCGTACGGTTATCACCGGGCAAGAACTTTCAACTTCCCAAATGAAGCGAGAAACAAGACCGTGACGAGTAAAGTACGCACATGCAGCGATAGATAAGACTGGAATAGCCTTGGTGTGTCAACTCCACACTTGCAAAAGTCGCACCGGGTTTTAACTACCTTTATTTCCGGCAAAAACGTAACAAATGTAATGAACTTACATGGCCTTTGAAGTATAGTCTATAATCTTGCGTCGTAAACCCATTCACAGTCCGACTCCATCGTATATTAAGGGCCGTGTATACAGGGGCCTTATCGTATATAACACTCCAGTGGTGGCTGCCGAAGCGTAGAAAGCGGTGCATTAGGTAGTGCAGCAGCGGGAAAGTAGAGGCCCGCAATGGCGGACGGGTCACGTGATGCCAAGATGGCGGCGCCCATGTAAAGCTGCCTGAAAGCGTCTATAGGACCAGGTGGACGTAATATAGGCGGCTAATTATTACGTTAATGCAGATGATTCACTAAAATTTGTTAAATATTTTTTATTCGTGAAAATAAATACATGGTTTTAAACGAAAAGAAGTGCCGAAAAAACACAGGGACACAGACGAAGGGAAACAGAACAAGGCGCGCTCTCAACTGAAGTTTATTGAAATTGACAAGCTAATATAGCCATAAAAAAACCTTGTTAATCTTATCTACTGAGCCCGCGTTTCAGAAATTCAGACTCATCTGTAGATAAAGACACTGACGTGTCACTTATATATTTGTTCTCTCTGTTCCTTATTTCAAATGCCTCATGTAATTTTCGCGATAATTTATCTTTGTATCTAGGCAAAGCATTAGCGTCATTGAAGGCCGGTGCGCACGAGCATCTGTTACAATGAATTGCAAGATGCCCCGAAGGCGCCGTTCTTGTGGAGGCAGCCTGCTCGCGGGCGCGATCATTCCCGCACCTGCCCGTCTGGCCCACGGATGTTATCCCACACGTCACGGGGATTTCGTAGACGACGCCAGTCGCACAGTCGACGTACTTATTTCGGTGTTTAGCAGTGCACGGATCTGAAGACGGTTGCGGGAAATTTATCTGGCGACAAAGTCGGGCCATCTTATTGGGCGCTGAAAAAAGTACCGGTACATTGTAGCGCTGGGCAACCTTTCTTCTTTTTTTTTTTTTAGATTGTGCGTTACGTTGTGCATATATCGCATGACAACAGGCCTCAAAGTCTGTCTATCGCCGTTTGATTTCTTATTACCTTTAATCTTGTTTATTAGGCTTTCTGCTACCTCAACCAAAGATCTCAGCGGAAAACCAGCCTTCTGGAGGCGCTCTGTCTGCCCCTCAAAGCTGCCTTGCGCACTGTGCCAACATGACTTTCTGAGGGAAGCCCCCAGGCACGAACTATAGCTATGCCCCTTTTCGCAACCTTCGAATGGGCGGAATCAAAAGGAAGGATGCCCTTCTTTGTTCGAAGCGCATACTTCCAACAAACATAGGTGCCCCAAGAACGCTAGCTCGAGGTTCAAGATTTGCAGTTTACCTTCTTTTGGTAATTCATGCGTAAATGTCAACCCAGAGAAACACAATTTGAACACTTCTAGCAACTGAGATACCTCACTGCTAGGGGGCTCCACCGAGCGTCTGAGGATAAGGATATCATCGACGTATCTAAAGATCTTAACATTGTCATTGTTCGAAATCTTCAATGCAATGTTTTTCCACAGCTGCCTAAAAAAATGTTACAAAACACAGGTGCAACACTGGACCCGATGCAAATACCTTTTCTTTGCACATAAAAAGCTCCCTTCGAATGACACAAACGTATGTTTTAATTAAAAAAGCAGGAGCTCAAGAAAGCTATCAAGATTGATGGCCGAAGAATTCTGGAACGCGGCAACTCCGTTCTTGTCTATGCATTGTCTCACCGCCGAGAATAGGGGTCCATGAGGAATCGAGTAAAACAATTCCTCGACGTCGATGGAAAACCCACCGCGCATACCTTAGCCCCATCCCCCAAAATCAATGACGCATTCTGAATTTCGCGCTATGAACGTGGTCATGCGTCTCAACCGCGCACAAATGTTTGCGCAGAAAATTACCCATGTGAAACTACCAAGCGCCTCTTTCTGTAACAATGGCCCTCAAGGTAATTTCAAGATTATGTGTTTTAGCAGTAAAAAGATGTCGAGGTGCAATTTCTTGCTAGCCCGGACACTGTTTAGCTACCCCGATAATTCCAATCTGTTGCATAAGTCCCGAGCCCGACATTTCACCTGTGTCAAGGGTCCTGAAAGACTCGCTCGAAAATCTTGTCGATGGCCTGGCTTGCCTTAGTACCGTACAGGGCGGACGGAGCAACGACGAATCCTCCTTGCTTATCAGCAGTTAGCAGCTTGAGGTTATGTTTCAAAAAGTAGGTGACGATGTTGCTGGTCTTGAAGCTTCTCGTTGGTTGGCCTGCTGTGCGTTGGAGAACGTCCACGCCGTCGGCCAGGCATCGTTCTTTGTGCTCCAGACATAGTCAAGCTGCCCATCCATTTCACCAAAAACAGCTTAGTGACGGGGAGCAATCTCGGTTCCTGGCTAAACTTTGGTCCGTGGTCCAAAGCAGACTTCATGTTTGGTGGTAAAGTTGCACCTCCTAGAATGGTTCCAATTGGAAACTTGTTGAGCGTCATTCAAAACCACTAAAGATTTGAAGAACGTGGGAACTGCGGGAATGCGCTAAAGTAACCCCTCGTGCAACAGGTACAAGGCAAGCGGCGCGACAACGTGGATGATAAGATTATCGGTAGTGATGAACAAAGGGTGTGTTGCCGCGGGTCAGGATTGAAGTAAGAACATGCAAAGACAAAGACCGCGCACAACCACACCTCTGACGGGAAAGATGTGGTTGTGCTGTCTTTGTCTGAAGGTCCGTTCACACGCTTGCGTTTGACTACGAAGGTACTGAAAACAAGACCGGTTTTTCAGCCTTTTATGACGGCTCACAGCAGGTTGCATCGCCGCGCCGTCGGTCGTAACTCGTAAGCCGGCACGCGCCGAACGCCCGCTATTTGCGAGGCGAAGGGGCTATGAGAGCGACCTCGTATGTGACCCGCTATGCATCTCTTGACTCGTTGGATCTGTCGCGTCGACATTATCCGGTATAACTCGCGTTTAGTCACAAGGGTCCTGCTCAGCGACTTTCCGGCATTTTCCCCTTTAGTCGTGTAGCGAACTTCCGCCGTAATCCACCACTAGTCGCAGGGATGCTGTCCGTTCACTGTTGGAGGTAACGTGTTAATAGTAAGGACGTTACTGGTAACGCGTTACATCTTCTCCCTAACGCAGTAACGTACTCGTTAGTATTCTGAATGACTAACGAGTACAGTATGTTTCGTTACTTTTACGGTATCGGCTATCAAATTACCTTACTCGTTACTCGTTACTTTCGACCAAAAACTGGTGAAATACATTAGGTATTTGGGAAAAGGTCCGACACCTGGCTCTAACGTTTAGAATAGCAATCTGGTGCATAAAATTGGAGACGTTAGGGGAACTAAATTTAGGTCACTAAGCCAATGGGGATCTAGCTTCTGCTCGAGGCAACTACTCACGCTCGAGCACGTAATGCTCGGCAATGCCATATCTTGTTGCTAAGACTCTGAACCTTCGATTTCCTAAAACGGTGGGTTTTCCACTTATCAGTCCATCGATTCACCCATCCATCTCAAATTCTGCACAAGATTATCGCTGCACAAAACCAGCATCCGTCACAGTAAACTTAAAAAAAACTCACTTCTCGAAGGCGAAAAACCTTCGGCTACCAGCTAATTCCGTTCGTCCTCCTTTTTTTATATTTTCATTTAGTGTCACCATCCACAAGGCTTCAATGGACGACTGTACAGCAGACCCCTCCCCTCCCCTCCCTCTCTCCCCCTCTGCTTGTGCAGCAGAGGTGTAGAGCGGGGGGGGGGGGGGAGCATCCGTTACAACAGTGGACAACTAGTGGCGAAGCGATTTGCTCGTTTCTCTAGTTACAAAAAAAAAAAAAAAGAAACACCCTCTGTGGAAATTTTTACCCTCGCTCTCCGCTGCCTGAAACTTGTTCCTGACCCACTTTTGTACACAGAAGAATCTTCCGCTTGATTAGTCTTTAATTCCTAAGGTCATAATAAAAAGTAAAAGAGTTTTAAACCTGGTAGGAAAACTTGCAAACACCAAACTTTTCTTTTTTTCTTTTGCATGAAAAAACTATGAGCTACTGCTGATAAGAGGCAGCAAGTGATTATAACCGGTTGTGCTTGTAATCGGTGTCCGGTTCCACATAGTGAAGTAAATCAGTTCCTGGTAATATGGTATGAATCGGACTGTTACTAAAACCGGCGTAAAAATGAGGGGTGTTGGCTGGCTGGTTGTGTTCCAGCAGTCCCCGTTCGCATGCTGTAGTTTATAAACACCGACTGACTACCATCTCCGACTCAGTTCTGCGTGTGAGATGGACATGAATAACGAAACTCCGTCGCCATGGCGCAGGCCTGAATGAAATGTATCAACTAAAGGAGACAGAATCAGGTAATTTACAGTTTCAATGCCTACCTGCATGCCGAAAATTAAGCTGCTTCGCGCATCAAAACACTCTGAACACAAAAGTAACGTAAAAGTAACGTAAAAGTAACGTTCGTTATTTTTGAAAAGTAACAGTAACGTATATCGTTACGCTTGTAAAAAAAGTAACGTAGCTCCAATAACGCGTTAATTTTGACCAAACTAACGAGTAACGCTATTTCGTTACTTTTTTCGGAAACGGCACAACACTGTGTCCGTTACATGTTTAATCTTTCTTCAGTCTTCGAAAGATTATCATTCTCATTTTCGTGCCGCTAGTCTCGTGCCCGTTGCACCAGTAATAACTTTAGCTCACCCCCGCTATTCCCGGGTGCTTCAAGTCTTTCTAAAATTGACTGATTTAGTGGTTTTCAATGACGCTCAACAAGTTTTCGATTAGAACCCTATGTTTATTTTACCTAATTAAAAAGTTATTAAAGAAAGTTTAGTTAATCATCCAACTTTACGTGATAATTAGGTCCGTGTATTTATATCCCCTTGGCAAAATAACTCACCTGCACAAACCGCACGTGTGTACCTTTCGTGAATTTTCAAAACAAACCTGTTCGAATTAAAATTAAACGCCCCGATGCATTTGTGCATACGTCGTTTCACACAGTGCCATCGCCATCGAGTGACGTCAGAGATACGGGGCAAGTGTCGCCACGTCTCTGCTGCGTAACATGTCTCCGCTCACTCGCGTAAAACTCCTCGCGATAAAAAACAAAATGACACTGGCTCGATCATGCTGACTAAGATCAGGGACCCCAGAATGTGTGGCGAATAAGCTGGGCACATGCTAGAGGTTGTCTGTGTGACGTCATGAGACGTAACGCGACGTTATGACGTCGAAGTGTCATATGACGTCATGTAACATTGACGTCGTGTGACTTTGAGATCACGGCGTCACTGTGACGTCACAATCTTTCCTGACGGTTCGTCCCGACGGTGTCTTAGAGACGGTTCTTTTTCAACCGTTCTTTGTGGCGGTTTTCTCGTAGAATTCGGCTCCTAAAACACTTTTTGCGTTAATAAACCGGCTAATTCAAGGATGCGATAGGACTACCCACGCGAAGAGCGCCGCTCGCAGTGTCACGAAGGTTAGCCCAAGTTACAAAACTAAACCGGTCGTCCGATGCGTCGTGACGCGGAAGCTGACCGCAGTGACGTCAACAGCCCCCCGTCATCTTCCCGCCGGTATGAGCATCGAAGCAAGCTCAGCCGCAATTACGTAACCCGGCAGAAAAAAAACAACAAACAAAAAACAACGCTACGCACAACGATCGACAACGGTAATGCGGTGAAAAACAAAAATACGAGGCAAAACTAACAAGATACAGAGAAAGAGAAAAACCCAACAAACGATATCGAAGCGGGGGCAGTTGAAAAAGAACAATATAACAACGCTAGAGCGTAAACAACCAACCAAGCAACAACCAACCAAACAAACAAGAAGAAAATCGCTACGCAACGGAGCAATTGTTCTCGATGCTCATTGGCCGATGACCGCGTCACGTGTAGTGGTGCGTGTCGGGCGCCGAGCACGTTGCAAAGACTCGGTGTTCGTTCGCCGCACGTGTCTGTTACCGCACTCGTAAGGAAAGAGGGAGAGAGAGAGAGATGATGAAGGAGGGAAAGGGTGAGAGGGAGAAGAGCGTATGTGTGAGAGGAAGGGGATGTCTATTTTGGTGCTTGGTTTTAAAAACGTTTTTTTCTCGATCGGATCAAAAAGAGCTCGCACTGTTGCGGAGTCAAATCCGATGTCTGAAATTCGAAATCCGGTTTGTTGGATCATTTTTCGTCCGATCTCGCGACCGTATATATAGACTCATAGAAGAAGGTGGCGAGTATTTGAAGTAACAAAAAAAAAAGATAAATGATGTTTTTCGTTTTTTTTATGATGGGATTCGTCGCGGTGTAACGGGTTGTTTACAAATATGCGTGCTTAGGGTATCTCTTTGACTGCACAAGCAATACGCATGCGCGGGAGAAAACAGCGAAGCGCATGCGTGTATAGCTTCGTGTTACAGAGCTCGCGACCGTTGCCTCGTGACGAAAGAAACACGATTTAGCGTGTAGCGTCAAAGCGATGTCTGATCGCATTAATTCGAGCTGTTTATGGTCACTTAGAAAATGAAAACGGCGGGGACGAGTTACAATTGTCCCGCCTCCTGCGCGATCTTTGTACCTTCGATAGTGCTTCGGCGTCTGCGTGAGCCCCGAAGCGGGACGGAAGGCAAAGAACGCGTGCTGGAGGCCAGATGTACGCAAGAGACACTCCCGCCGTCATTCTCACCTTTGTCGGCGATAGGGTGAAAAGGACAGAGACCAACTCGGCAAAAAGTGACCATCCGGGCGTGTCGTTTGTCGCGTTCGTAGAACTGCGGCGCGATATATACACCGATTTTTGTCGGCGTATAAAACACGATATGAGTTCGTGATCAACCCGCGTTATCTGCGAGAGTACATCTTTTAAAACCATGCATTTTTTTCTTTTTTTAACAGTGTGTGAGTTTACAAGGGTAAAAAAGGTAGCTGACAAAGAGTACTTGACACGTCTGCATACAATGTTTCTTGTTCGTTTTGCTTGTAGAACAGGTTGGAAACCGCCACGCAACAAAATTCGGAGCTGAAAAAAAAAGAACGAACGTGAAAAAAGTGTGACAATGCAAATTACATTATAGTTTTGTGTGACGCTAGCTAATCGTACCTGTGTGTGTATTCCCGTTGTTTCCACGGCAGTGTACAGCAACTCAGTCGAATGAGCACCGTCAACATGTGCGTTTGGCGTTGCTGCGCGCCGTTCGCGGAGAAGATAACACTTTTTGTTTGTTGTTTGTTTGTTCGTTCGTTTACGATGAGTATTGTTGGCCCCGGAAGTCACTATATTCTCATCATGTAGTGCTCTGTTTCGACGATTTACCCGATTCGTTTTTTTTTCGTAACACCCTCTTCGGTTAAAACTGCATTCGCTGCTGATAGCCACCCTCACAAAAAGAAAACGAAACACAAAAAACAAAACAAGACTGTTGAGTTAACAAAAAAGACCATAGATAAAAAATGCAGGAAAAAAACAACTCTGTGGAGGTAACCTAAGTTTGGAGAATTCAAGATAAAAAAAAAAGAAAAAATATCGCAAATCATGTCTTAAGTGAACATGGCGAATACATATGGGAACGGGACGCGCTTGCTCTTGATCGGGAAATTTCGTTCCCGCAGAGTATCCCAAAAAGCAGAATTCCCGCAAAATCGCAAAATACTACGCCCGAGAGTTTAGTGTCGTACACAGCACACGAAAAACACGAAAGGAAGGTAAAAAAAATGAGCATGATTTAAATCAATTGATAAATTTTACGTAAATGATAAACCATTCGACGGGCAAGCAGGGCAAGAAGAGAGGGAATACTGGAATACGAGTGATAGGAAAGAAGGAGTGGAGACTTGGGGATAATATAATAAAAAAGGAGAAGGAAATATATAGACAAAATAAAGAAAAGAGGGAATTTCTAGGGAAATGATAAAAGATCACAGGAGCAACCGAAAAAAGAAAGGGGAAGAAAAACTAGGGAGAAGTATGAGAAATAAATACAGGAGAGTGCGGAGCTAGGGAAGAAAACTCGCGAAGTCAGAAGAAAGTATTAGTATGAGATACGGAGAAAAGTAAAAGTAAACGATGAAAATGTTAGGCAAGCGATTTAGACAAACGCGCAAGGAAATCAAGAGGGGATGTGGTAAGAAAAGCTATATTAGGCTCAAGTACGAGCGAGTGGAAAGAAAGTGTGGAAAGCTAGGTGGAAACCCTCAAAAACAAAAAATAAAAACCCGTGATTTAAAAAAAAAATTTTTTAGAGAAGTGATTAGACGATGAACGCACCACAAAAAAAAAGGCGAGGAAAGGGTCGAGGGAAGCTAGGGAGAAGCACCTGCAAGAGATAAGACAAAAGAAGTGAAATACAAGGAAAAAAAATCAGGCATTTTTAGGGAAAATTGAGAAGAAAGATTAGGGAACTTTTCGAAGATCAGGAAAATTGTAATAAAAAACGCAAAAAAATGAATAAAAAAAATAAAAAAGGAGACTAGGAAGATGTAAAAGTAAAAGGGAGAGGAGGTCTTTCTTGCAGGTAGCCTTCCCCCGTTACCCTGAATAAACGTCCTTACGCAAGCACGCAACGTGAGTTTTACGTAAGGTCACGTTTGGTTGAGGTAACCTCCGCCGCGCGTCCGCCGCGCACGCGGACGCACCAAACATGGCGGCGCATTTTTCTCGTTCCTTCGTTTTATTTTGTGGTCAATCGTTGTCGTTACTCTCGCGTCAGGAGCAATGCACCGGTGGCGGTGGCACGGCGGTCAAGGGTAGTGACTGTAGGTCCATAGGAGGTTGAACTCTCTTTGTTGTATGGGTTTGTTGTTGTCTTCTGCAACTTTTCTTTTTCGAGTGTCTTTTTTTTTTACAATAGGTACATTTTTTTTTACTTGTGTTCATTTCATTGACTATTTGTCTCTGTTTTAGATGTTTTCTTGTTTCATTCAGTTCTTAGGTTAATGGACACGTGAAATGAAGGCTGTAGTACTGTTTCGAACGCGTTCTTCTGAGATGTGAGATTTTACCTGAATACAATTGGTGAGCTGTACTCTACTGTTTTATTTAACTTCAAAACGTTGCAGGTTTTGGCTGGCGCATACAGTACAATATATAATGCACTCCTCTGAAACAAAAGTGAGACATCATTTAAAATAAACTTCCTGGGTTTAAGCGTGTCGTAAGCCATATATATATTTGAATCTTGACGATTATAATAATTCAGCTATTGAATCTTGCTCAATAATAGAGTGACATCCTTCGGCATACTTTAAGCCATTATCCATGTTACACCGATTTTGATCGGTGTAACATGGGAGCTTCATTCAGGAACCCGAATACGAATGCGGGCAACATACTTGTCTATTGACTGAGGTAACTAGTAAAATGCTACACAAAGCAAAAATAAATAAAACAGAAGATGTAATCATAATTAAAAAAAGTGACGTCACACGAATATTCCTATACTACTCAATGGGGCCACAATTGGTAATTTCTGCACGTTCTTTTTTTCCCTTGATAACATAAACGTTTTCGTTCCGACAAGTTCAGGTTAATTCGAACATGTCTAGTTCTTGTCTAGTTCTAGTTCTATAACGGCAGACGATCAATCACAGAACAACAGATGGTAATCTCAAAACTGCAGAGGTATTTTCGTTGTGCGTTGCAGTTCGGAAAGTGTAACAGTCCTCAAGGCTCGCGAAACACAACAACGAAACACGCAACAAAACACACAAGACTCGCGAAACGCACAACAAAAAACATGCACAATAATGTAGTTTTTATTCTTCTTTTTTTAAATATTATACTAGCTTGATCATGCTGACCATGAGCACAGAATGTGTGATAGGCCTCCCAGGGAAGAAGAGAAGGGCGTGTGAACAGCCCCGCCTACCAAAGATTCGCTCTCATTTCCGACACACGTCGAGAGATGGCGCAGCCTGACAAAGAAGGCCATGGAGCGCGCGACCGCGCTTTCGCGTGCCGCGCCAATGAGTTCGCTCTTCCGGACTATAACCCACCAACCCTAAATAGCTCAATCGGCAAAGCACTTGGCTCACAACCTCAGGTTGCCGAGTTAAAATCCTGACGGGGTCCGAGGACCTTTCATTTGGTTCCTTATGAGAGCTAGTAACGCTTTTCGGCGTCGGTTCTTCGTTTGAGCCGGCTATTACGGCCAAACGTTACATAACTACATGAAAATCGACTGATTAAAACACACATGCTAAAACGGGGAGTGCCAGCGCAAAATGCATGTCGGAAAGCCAAAGGCGGGCACCAGAGCTTGAGGTACTGAAACTGGTGGCGCCCACCCAAATGTGCGCTAGTGTGCCCATATTTGAAAGTGGCTCTAACCACTCGATCTTCGTTTTGCGGGCCGCGTTTTTTAATGCAAGCTGCGAGAGGGTGAAAGCTGGGAGCGTCTCAAGCTTTGCTTAACCACTGCCCGTTTTCCTCCTCAATCTGAACAGGAGGCGTCTGTCGTTAGTGCATTCTATCTGTAGGTATGGCGACACAGTCACATCCCAAGCGCTACAGCTACGCCGCTAGGGTACCACTGTACATAAGGATATACGACGAAGGCAGTAAAAGTTGTCGTCCACCTCGGTACCCGAGCACGAGCTACACTTTCTCCATGATTTTAGTTACTACCTCTCGCAAATCTAGGCTCTCGTTAGGCAAGCACTGACAAAGGAGGCAAGCACTGGTGGCGCCACTTGGTGGCTAAAGCGCGAAACAGTGGAACTGGATCCAAAGGCACGTGAGGTACCAATTTGTGCCGTCAATGAAGACGCACCCATTTTCCGGACCCCGAAATAAACGAGCAAATACTGTAGAGTTGAGTATAGGGCTGTATTGGTTCTATGTTGCCCGTGACTGTAAAGGGTTCATAAAATCAGAAAATATTATTGTGCGCGGGTATAACCGCGTTACTTGAGCGGTTCAAACATTGTAAACAGGTGAGTTCCTTTCTTTCCCTGAACGCTTTAGAAAATCCTGGAGGGTAGGCTCTTATCTTCTTCGATACGGTCCGATTCGAGCACCTTGCACTTGGTTCGCTTGACGCATGCGTACGTTTCCAGAAAGAACTCCATGCTATCGAAGACGTACTTCACCCTGCAGACAGTACAAACGGTGACCCACTCACACGCGGAAGACAGTGACGTTAAAAAGCGATATACGCGTTGCCTCAAAGAAACAATTGAGATATATTTTTTTCTTTTGCCATATACTGTTATATACATGTGACACGAGTCGTGTCACACTTGTGTCAAAGTGTGTCGTTTGTGCCGCACTTCTGTCTCACTTGTGTCACGCTTGTGTCACTTGTATGTCGCTCATTCCTCACTTGCGTCTCACCTGTGCCACAATTCTGTCACTCGTGTGTCACTTGTGCCACATTTCCGTCTGAGTTGTGCCACAATTCTGCCTTACCTGCGTCACATTTGTGTCACGCTTGCGTGTCACTTTTACCACACTTGTTTCATGTGTGCACACTCGTGTCACAGATGTATCGCACGTGTCACGCTTGTTGCACACTTGTGTCTTACTTGTGCGACACTAGCGTCTCACATGTCGCACTCTTGTTACCTTTGTGTCTCACTTGTGTCACGCTTTAGTATTACTTTTGTGACAGTTGTGACTCATTTATGTGACATTTGCTTACCACTTGTGCGCCACTTATGTGGGATAGCGTGACACTTGTGTGAGGCTAGCGTGACACTTCTGTGACACTTCTGTCTTATGTGTGTCACATTGTGCGACACTTATGTCTCACTTCCGTCGTAATTTTGTGAAACTTCTGTGACAGTTGTATATCGCTTGCGTATCACTTGTGTCAGTGCTCTTGTGTCAAGTACGTTGCGTCCAAACCCAAAATTGTTTCAAGGTCCCTTTGAGGCATGTGACACGTTCACCCGACTTACCTGAGACGGTTCAGAGTGAAGTCGTCGGTCCTAAAACGGGGTCGGGATGCCTTCCGTATTCTCTGGCAAAAGTCCTGAAGGTGGATAAAAAAAATTAAAGAGGAAAAAAAAAAAACAGACGTGAGCAAACCACCAAAAATTGAGCGGCCACGATTTTTTTTTCCTTGGGGGGGGGGGGGGGGCGGGGCAGAGTCATTACACGGGACGTCCTTGCTGTCCTCTTTTATCTCTTTAGAGTATACTTAAAAGTATATTTTACCACTCCTTTTCTAAAGGTGATTATTTAAGTCTTTATAGACTTATAGAACATTTTGACTGGGGTTGTGCTCTTTCTATGTCAAATGTTGATCATGCCACCGAGACGCTTACCACAGTCGTAAAAAGTGCTATCGACAAAGTTATTCCTAAATGCTACACCAAGCCGTCGATATTCCCTAATTAATTTTCTAAAGAATTAAGGCTTAACCTAAGGAAAAAAGATAATTTTCACCGACTTCATAAAAAGACCAGTTCTGATCTTTGGCACACCAAATTTAGCAGATATCGTTCCTTACTGAAAAAAACTGTTCAAGCGTGATAAACGTCTACACAATGACAACATAGAAAAGGGTGTAAATCGTCGACCTAAAATGTTTTGGAAGTTTGTGAAACAGCGTACACGTGAGGCTAGTCGCACTGTCTGCCTGCGTGATGGTTCAGATAATGCTCCTTGTTATCAATCTGCACCCGCTGAAGTTGCAAATATGTTCGCGGATTATTTTAAAAATTGTTTTTCTGTCGGTAACCAATTTTTTCAGCCTGGTGACGATTTCACATACTGTCATGACCTTTTGTCTTCTGTGCATGTTGATTCAGCTGAAATCGCCGAAGCGATTAGAAAGCTGAAACCGAAGTTTTCCTGTGGCGCTGATGTAATACCAAGTTTTATTATCAAAGGATGCAGTGAACTGTTGGTTCCGATTCTAAAGCATATCTTCAATCGTTCTCTTAGTTCGAGAACATTTCCGTCTGTTTGGAAAAGATTCGTGGTCGTTCTGGTTCTAAAAAAACGGCGATGCGTCCCTTGTTACAAATTATCGCCCGATTTCCTTGCTTTGTGGCTTTTTGAAAGTTTCCGGGCTTGTCATCCGTACGAGAATGTTTCTTTTTTGTTTTTTTTCCGAGAGAAAATAATTTTGTTGCAGCATGGTTTTTTTAGTCGTAGGTCAGTCGAGACTAATTTGTGTACATTTTTAGACTTTTCTGCACCAGTTGTGGCTAATAGAGGACAAGTCGACTCAATATATTTTGATATGTCTAAATCGTTCGACAAAGTGAGCCATAAATTACCCTCGCGTAAGCTGTCTTCATATGGATTGTGTCTTGAATTATGCGAATGGTTTGACAGCCATCTGTCATTGCGCTCAAACACTGTTCCGGTTGGTGACCGTTTCTCTGAAAATATTTTTCGACGTCCGGTGTTCCCCAGGGATCAATACTGGGCCCTCTTTTGTTCTTCATCTTAATAAATGATATAGTGTCCTGCGTAAACAGTTCTGAACTACTCCTTTTTGCTGATGACCTTAAGTTGTTCAAAGCATTAACAGTCTTAAAGATTACGATGTCCTCACAAGGTGACGTTACCTGCGTTCTTCAGTGGAGTAAAAAAAAATCAATTGCTGCTTGACCCCCCCCCCCCCAAAAAAAAAAAAGAATAGATATATATATATATATATTTCTTTGTTGTTGTTGGCGTTCTTTTCTTGAGTCTGCTTATTATCTTGAGGGATCGCCAATACAGCGTGTATCAATCT
>JAZHYW010057447.1:0-13996 GCA_037355805.1 Ixodes ricinus | reverse complement strand
AGGGAGCATTTCCAGCTGTCTGCGTAAGAGGGAGCGTGTTTTCGTACGCCACTTCGGTACAAATAGTCAAGCGTGCCAAACGAAGAGCGCCGAATGAACAGGGAACAAGAAAGTAGACAAGACGAGTGCACTCTCAAATAAAGGTTTATTGAAGCAAACACATGTTAATACCATCGTTCTGGATATTTGTTTAGAAAATAAAACTATCTGTCAGGTGCATTGACGGGGCACTATCGCTCTTGCTTTGCCCTTGCTTTCTGATAAAAACATAGCGTAAAATTCTAAGGTGGTTTTATAGGCGTATCTCCCGAAAATATCTTGTTTGTGATAAGTCTGGATCGCATGGACACCTATCCCCAGCCCACTACCAGATTGCCCGGTGGGGACTGTTTTGCCAAATACCATTTGGTTTTACTGACCCACGCATGCTATCTTGCTACCATTCATGACCATGCATGTTATCCTGCTTTGCTTGATATCTCGTTATCAGCGGTCCCGTGGAACGTTCTGGCGGAGTGCCGAAGATGGCCCGCGTCGATATAATGTGCAATGGACCGTGGATCGCCAAGTGTTTCGCTTTTTAAATCGCCTACGTGATAAAAGAGATTGTCCGGTAAAATTGCCTTTAAAGATACAATTGAATTATATATCTTGTTATTGATCTTGGGAATATCGCACGCACAATATCCGAATTTTTCATCCTCCGCCGCGCAAGTATTTCAATTTTAAACAGAGCCCAACTGCTCAGACTGAACCCGCAAAACACACAGCGTTTTCGTTGGCAACAGTGGAAGCTCTGACGTGACATCAGGCAAAGAGAGCCCAGCTCAGCCCTTCATTGATGTCCCAGTAGAATAACTTCGTTATAAGAAGAGACAAGATTAACGGTATTGAGGGAAGCTCAATTCTTCGACGATCGATCTTTTGTACGCATCCATCGACCACGTTGATCAAAACCGAGGAATAAATCAACGCCCGCGACTGACGTTACCAAGCATGATGTGACGTGACGGCACGACCAGCCATGCATACTTGCGAAATTGGGCGTCAAGTTTCGTACTGATGTCCATAATTGATTTAACGAATATTGGGGTGTCTTTTATTAAAATAAACACCACATCTGACTACATTTAGGCCCTCTGTACGTGGCCAGCGAAAAAGCTTGGTAGCGTACGGTTATCACCGGGCAAGAACTTTCAACTTCCCAAATGAAGCGAGAAACAAGACCGTGACGAGTAAAGTACGCACATGCAGCGATAGATAAGACTGGAATAGCCTTGGTGTGTCAACTCCACACTTGCAAAAGTCGCACCGGGTTTTAACTACCTTTATTTCCGGCAAAAACGTAACAAATGTAATGAACTTACATGGCCTTTGAAGTCTAGTCCATAATCTTGTGTCGTAAACCCATTCACAGTCCGACTCCATCGTATATTAAGGGCCGTGTATACAGGGGCCTTATCGTATATAACACCCCGGTGGTGGCTGCCGAAGCGTAGAAAGCGGTGCATTAGGTAGTGCAGCAGCGGGAAAGTAGAGGCCCGCAATGGCGGACGGGTCACGTGATGCCAAGATGGCGGCGCCCATGCAAAGTTGCCTGAAAGCGTCTATAGGACCAGGTGGACGTAATATAGGCGGCTAATTATTACGTTAATGCAGATGATTCACTAAAATTTGTTAAATATTTTTTATTCGTGAAAATAAATACATGGTTTTAAACGAAAAGAAGTGCCGAAAAAACACAGGGACACAGACGAAGGGAAACAGAACAAGGCGCGCTCTCAACTGAAGTTTATTGAAATTGACAAGCTAATATAGCCATAAAAAAACCTTGTTAATCTTATCTACTGAGCCCGCGTTTCAGAAATTCAGACTCATCTGTAGATAAAGACACTGACGTGTCACTTATATATTTGTTCTCTCTGTTCCTTATTTCAAATGCCTCATGTAATTTTCGCGATAATTTATCTTTGTATCTAGGCAAAGCATTAGCGTCATTGAAGGCCGGTGCGCACGAGCATCTGTTACAATGAATTGCAAGATGCCCCGAAGGCGCCGTTCTTGTGGAGGCAGCCTGCTCGCGGGCGCGATCATTCCCGCACCTGCCCGTCTGGCCCACGGATGTTATCCCACACGTCACGGGGATTTCGTAGACGACGCCAGTAGCACAGTCGACGTACTTATTTCGGTGTTTAGCAGTGCACGGATCTGAAGACGGTTGCGGGAAATTTATCTGGCGACAAAGTCGGGCCATCTTATTGGGCGCTGAAAAAAGTACCGGTACATTGTAGCGCTGGGCAACCTTTCTTTTTTTTTTTTTTAGATTGTGCGTTACGTTGTGCATATATCGCATGACAACAGGCCTTGAAGTCTGTCGATCGCCGTTTGATTTCTTATTAACCTTTAATCTTGTTTATTAGCGCTTTCTGCCACCTCAACCATAGATCTCAGCGGAAAACCAGCCTTCTGGAGGTGCTCTATCTGCCCCTCAAAGCTGCCTTGCGCACTGTGCCAACATGACTTTCTGAGGGAAGCCCCCAGGCACGAACTATAGCTTTGCCCCTTTTCGCAACCTTCGAATGGGAGGAATTAAAAGGAAGGATGCCCTTCTTTGTTCCAAGCGTATACTTCCAACAAACATGGGGCCCCAAGAACGCTAGCTCGAGGCTCTAGATTTGCAGTTTACCTTCTTTTGGTAATTCATGCGTAAATGTCAACCCAGAGAAACACAATTTGAACACTTCTGGCAACTGAGATACCTCACTGCTAGGGGGCTCCACCGAGCGTCTGAGGATAAGGATATCGTCGACGTATCTAAAGATCTTAACATTGTCATTGTTCGAAATCTTTAATGCAATGTTTTTTCCACAGCTGCCTAAAAAAATGTTACAAAACACAGGTGCAACACTGGACCCGATGCAAATACCTTTTCTTTGCACATAAAAAGCTCCCTTCGAATGACACAAACGTATGTTTTAATTAAAAAAGCAGGAGCTCAAGAAAGCTATCAAGATTGATGCCCGAAGAATTCTGGAACGCGGCAACTCCGTTCTTGTCTATGCATTGTCTCACCGCCGAGAATAGGGGTTCATGAGGAATCGAGTAAAACAATTCGCTCGACGTCGATGGGAAACCCACCGCGCATACCTCCCTCAAAAATTGATGACGCAATTTGAATTTCGCGCTATGAACGTACGTGTCATGCGTCTCAACCGCGCACAAATGTTTGCGCAGAAAATTACCCGTGTGAAACTACCAAGCGCCTCTTTCTGTAACAATGGCCCTCAAGGTAATTTCAAGATTATGTGTTTTAGCAGTAAAAAAGATGTCGAGGTGCAATTTCTTGCTAGCCCGGACACTGTTTAGCTACCCCGATAATTCCAATCTGTTGCATAAGTCCCGAGCCCGACATTTCACCTGTGTCAAGGGTCCTGGAAAGACTCGCTCGAAAATCTTGTCGATGGCCTGGCTTGCCTTAGTACCGTACAGGGCGGACGGAGCAACGACGAATCCTCCTTGCTTATCAGCAGTTAGCAGCTTGAGGTTATGTTTCAAAAAGTAGGTGACGATGTTGCTGGTCTTGAAGCTTCTCGTTGGTTGGCCTGCTGTGCGTTGGAGAACGTCCACGCCGTCGGCCAGGCATCGTTCTTTGTGCTCAGACATAGTCAAGCTGCCCATCCATTTCACCAAAAACAGCTTAGTGACGGGGAGCAATCTCGGTTCCTGGCTAAACTTTGGTCCGTGGTCCAAAGCAGACTTCATGTTTGGTGGTAAAGTTGCACCTCCTAGAATGGTTCCAATTGGAAACTTGTTGAGCGTCATTCAAAACCACTAAAGATTTGAAGAACGTGGGAACTGCGGGAATGCGCTAAAGTAACCCCTCGTGCAACAGGTACAAGGCAAGCGGCGCGACAACGTGGATGATAAGATTATCGGTAGTGATGGACAAAGGGTGTGTTGCCGCGGGTCAGGATTGAAGTAAGAACATGCAAAGACAAAGACCGCGCACAACCACACCTCTGACGGGAAAGATGTGGTTGTGCTGTCTTTGTCTGAAGGCCCGTTCACACGCTTGCGTTTGACTACGAAGTACTGAAAACAAGACCGGTTTTTCAGCCTTTTATGACGGCTCACAGCAGGTTGCATCGCCGCGCCGTCGGTCGTAACTCGTAAGCCGGCACGCGCCGAACGCCCGCTATTTGCGAGGCGAAGGGGCTATGAGAGCGACCTCGTATGTGACCCGCTATGCATCTCTTGACTCGTTGGATCTGTCGCGTCGACATTATCCGGTATAACTCGCGTTTAGTCACAAGGGTCCTGTCAGCGACTTTCCGGCATTTTCCCTTTTAGTCGTGTAGCGAACTTCCGCCGTAATCCACCACTAGTCGCAGGGATGCTGTCCGTTCACTGTTGGAGGTAACGTGTTAATAGTAAGGACGTTACTGGTAACGCGTTACATCTTCTCCCTAACGCAGTAACGTACTCGTTAGTATTCTGAATGACTAACGAGTACAGTATTTTCGTTACTTTTTACGGTATCGGCTATCAAATTACCTTACTCGTTACTCGTTACTTTCGACCAAAAACTGGTGAAATACATTAGGTATTTGGGAAAAGGTCCGACACCTGGCTCTAACGTTTAGAATAGCAATCTGGTGCATAAAATTGGAGACGTTAGGGGAACTAAATTTAGGTCACTAAGCCAATGGGGATCTAGCTTCTGCTCGAGGCAACTACTCACGCTCGAGCACGTAATGCTCGGCAATGCCATATCTTGTTGCTAAGACTCTGAACCTTCGATTTCCTAAAACGGTGGGTTTTCCACTTATCAGTCCATCGATTCACCCATCCATCTCAAATTCTGCACAAGATTATCGCTGCACAAAACCAGCATCCGTCACAGTAAACTTAAAAAAAACTCACTTCTCGAAGGCGAAAAACCTTCGGCTACCAGCTAATTCCGTTCGTCCTCCTTTTTTTATATTTTCATTTAGTGTCACCATCCACAAGGCTTCAATGGACGACTGCACTAGCAGACCCCTCCCCTCCCCTCCCTCCTCTCCCCCCTCTGCTTTGCGCAGCAGAGGTGTAGAGCGGGGGGGGGGGGGGAGCATCCGTTACAACAGTGGACAACTAGTGGCGAAGCGATTTGCTCGTTTCTCTAGTTACAAAAAAAAAAAAAAAGAAACACCCTCTGTGGAAATTTTTACCCTCGCTCTCCGCTGCCTGAAACTTGTTCCTGACCCACTTTTGTACACAGAAGAATCTTCCGCTTGATTAGTCTTTAATTCCTAAGGTCATAATAAAAAGTAAAAGAGTTTTAAACCTGGTAGGAAAACTTGCAAACACCAAACTTTTCTTTTTTTCTTTTGCATGAAAAAACTATGAGCTACTGCTGATAAGAGGCAGCAAGTGATTATAACCGGTTGTGCTTGTAATCGGTGTCCGGTTCCACATAGTGAAGTAAATCAGTTCCTGGTAATTAGTATGAATCGGACTGTTACTAAAACCGGCGTAAAAATGAGGGGTGTTGGCTGGCTGGTTGTGTTCCAGCAGTCCCCGTTCGCATGCTGTAGTTTATAAACACCGACTGACTACCATCTCCGACTCATTCTGCGTGGCGAGATGGACATGAATAACGAAACTCCGTCGCCATGGCGCAGGCCTGAATGAAATGTATCAACTAAAGGAGACAGAATCAGGTAATTTACAGTTTCAATGCCTACCTGCATGCCGAAAATTAAGCTGCTTCGCGCATCAAAACACTCTGAACACAAAAGTAACGTAAAAGTAACGTAAAAGTAACGTTCGTTATTTTTGAAAAGTAACAGTAACGTATATCGTTACGCTTGTAAAAAAAGTAACGTAGCTCCAATAACGCGTTAATTTTGACCAAACTAACGAGTAACGCTATTTCGTTACTTTTTTCGGAAACGGCACAACACTGTGTCCGTTACATGTTTAATCTTTCTTCAGTCTTCGAAAGATTATCATTCTCATTTTCGTGCCGCTAGTCTCGTGCCCGTTGCACCAGTAATAACTTTAGCTCACCCCCGCTATTCCCGGGTGCTTCAAGTCTTTCTAAAATTGACTGATTTAGTGGTTTTCAATGACGCTCAACAAGTTTTCGATTAGAACCCTATGTTTATTTTACCTAATTAAAAAGTTATTAAAGAAAGTTTAGTTAATCATCCAACTTTACGTGATAATTAGGTCCGTGTATTTATATCCCCTTGGCAAAATAACTCACCTGCACAAACCGCACGTGTGTACCTTTCGTGAATTTTCAAAACAAACCTGTTCGAATTAAAATTAAACGCCCCGATGCATTTGTGCATACGTCGTTTCACACAGTGCCATCGCCATCGAGTGACGTCAGAGATACGGGGCAAGTGTCGCCACGTCTCTGCTGCGTAACATGTCTCCGCTCACTCGCGTAAAACTCCTCGCGATAAAAAACAAAATGACACTGGCTCGATCATGCTGACTAAGATCAGGGACCCCAGAATGTGTGGCGAATAAGCTGGGCACATGCTAGAGGTTGTCTGTGTGACGTCATGAGACGTAACGCGACGTTATGACGTCGAAGTGTCATATGACGTCATGTAACATTGACGTCGTGTGACTTTGAGATCACGGCGTCACTGTGACGTCACAATCTTTCCTGACGGTTCGTCCCGACGGTGTCTTAGAGACGGTTCTTTTTCAACCGTTCTTTGTGGCGGTTTTCTCGTAGAATTCGGCTCCTAAAACACTTTTTGCGTTAATAAACCGGCTAATTCAAGGATGCGATAGGACTACCCACGCGAAGAGCGCCGCTCGCAGTGTCACGAAGGTTAGCCCAAGTTACAAAACTAAACCGGTCGTCCGATGCGTCGTGACGCGGAAGCTGACCGCAGTGACGTCAACAGCCCCCCGTCATCTTCCCGCCGGTATGAGCATCGAAGCAAGCTCAGCCGAAATTACGTAACCCGGCAGAAAAAAAACAACAAACAAAAAACAACGCTACGCACAACGATCGACAACGGTAATGCGGTGAAAAAACAAAATACGAGGCAAAACTAACAAGATACGGAGAAAGAGAAAAAACCCAACAAACGATATCGAAGCGGGGGCAGTTGAAAAAGAACAATATAACAACGCGTAAACAACCAACCAAGCAACAACCAAACAAACAAACAAGAAGAAAATCGCTACGCAACGGAGCAATTGTTCTCGATGCTCATTGGCCGATGACCGCGTCACGTGTAGTGGTGCGTGTCGGGCGCCGAGCACGTTGCAAAGACTCGGTGTTCGTTCGCCGCACGTGTCTGTTACCGCACTCGTAAGGAAAGAGGGAGAGAGAGAGAGATGATGAAGGAGGGAAAGGGTGAGAGGGAGAAGAGCGTATGTGTGAGAGGAAGGGGATGTCTATTTTGGTGCTTGGTTTTAAAAACGTTTTTTTCTCGATCGGATCAAAAAGAGCTCGCACTGTTGCGGAGTCAAATCCGATGTCTGAAATTCGAAATCCGGTTTGTTGGATCATTTTTCGTCCGATCTCGCGACCGTATATATAGACTCATAGAAGAAGGTGGCGAGTATTTGAAGTAACAAAAAAAAAAGATAAATGATGTTTTTCGTTTTTTTTATTATGGGATTCGTCGCGGTGTAACGGGTTGTTTACAAATATGCGTGCTTAGGGTATCTCTTTGACTGCACAAGCAATACGCATGCGCGGGAGAAAACAGCGAAGCGCATGCGTGTATATGCTTCGTGTTACAGAGCTCGCGACCGTTGCCTCGTGACGAAAGAAACACGATTTAGCGTGTAGCGTCAAAGCGATGTCTGATCGCATTAATTCGAGCTGTTTATGGTCACTTAGAAAATGAAAACGGCGGGGACGAGTTACAATTGTCCCGCCTCCTGCGCGATCTTTGTACCTTCGATAGTGCTTCGGCGTCTGCGTGAGCCCCGAAGCAGGACGGAAGGCAAAGAACGCGTGCTGGAGGCCAGATGTACGCAAGAGACACTCCCGCCGTCATTCTCACCTTTGTCGGCGATAGGGTGAAAAGGACAGAGACCAACTCGGCAAAAAGTGACCATCCGGGCGTGTCGTTTGTCGCGTTCGTAGAACTGCGGCGCGATATATACACCGATTTTTGTCGGCGTATAAAACACGATATGAGTTCGTGATCAACCCGCGTTATCTGCGAGAGTACATCTTTTAAAACCATGCATTTTTTTCTTTTTTTAACAGTGTGTGAGTTTACAAGGGTAAAAAAGGTAGCTGACAAAGAGTACTTGACACGTCTGCATACAATGTTTCTTGTTCGTTTTGCTTGTAGAACAGGTTGGAAACCTGCCACGCAACAAAATTCGGAGCTGAAAAAAAAAGAACGAACGTGAAAAAAGTGTGACAATGCAATTGACATTGATAGTTTTGTGTGACGCTAGCTTCAATGCTACCTGTGTGTGTATTCCCGTTGTTTCACACGGCAGTGTACAGCAACTCAGTCGAATGAGCACCGTCAACATGTGCGTTTGGCGTTGCTGCGCGCCGTTCGCGGAGAAGATGAACACTTTTTGTTTGTTTGTTTGTTTGTTTGTTCGTTTACGATGAGTATTGTTGGCCCCAGAAGTCACTATATTCTCATCATGTAGTGCTCTGTTTCGACGATTTACCCGATTCGTTTTTTTTTTTCGTAACACCCTCTCCGGTTAAAACTGCATTCGCTGCTGATAGCCACCCTCACAAAAAGAAAACGAAACACAAAAAACAAAACAAGACTGTTGAGTTAACAAAAAAGACCATAGATAAAAAATGCAGGCAAAAAACAACTCTGTGGAGGTAACCTAAGTTTGGAGAATTCAAGATAAAAAAAAAAAAAAAATATCGCAAATCATGTCTTAAGTGAACATGGCGAATACATATGGGAACGGGACGCGCTTGCTCTTGATCGGGAAATTTCGTTCCCGCAGAGTATCCCAAAAAGCAGAATTCCCGCAAAATCGCAAAATACTACGCCCGAGAGTTTAGTGTCGTACACAGCACACGAAAAACACGAAATGAAGGTAAAAAAAAATGAGCATGATTTAAATCAATTGATAAATTTTACGTAAATGATAAACCATTCGACGGGCAAGCAGGGCAAGAAGAGAGGGAATACTGGAATACGAGTGATAGGAAAGAAGGAGTGGAGACTTGGGGATAATATAATAAAAAAGGAGAAGGAAATATATAGACAAAATAAAGAAAAGAGGGAATTTCTAGGGAAATGATAAAAGATCACAGGAGCAACCGAAAAAAGAAAGGGGAAGAAAAACTAGGGAGAAGTATGAGAAATAAATACAGGAGAGTGCGGAGCTAGGGAAGAAAACTCGCGAAGTAAGAAGAAAGTATTAGTATGAGATACGGAGAAAAGTAAAAGTAAACGATGAAAATGTTAGGCAAGCGATTTAGACAAACGCGCAAGGAAATCAAGAGGGGATGTGGTAAGAAAAGCTATATTAGGCTCAAGTACGATCGAGTGGAAAGAAAGTGTGGAAAGCTAGGTGGAAACCCTCAAAAACAAAAAATAAAAAACCCGTGATTTAAAAAAAAAATTTTTTAGAGAAGTGATTAGACGATGAACGCACCACAAAAAAAAAGGCGAGGAAAGGGTCGAGGGAAGCTAGGGAGAAGCACCTGCAAGAGATAAGACAAAAGAAGTGAAATACAAGGAAAAAAAATCAGGCATTTTTAGGGAAAATTGAGAAGAAAGATTAGGGAACTTTTCGAAGATCAGGAAAATTGTAATAAAAAACGCAAAAAAATGAATAAAAAAAATAAAAAAGGAGACTAGGAAGATGTAAAAGTAAAAGGGAGAGGAGGTCTTTCTTGCAGGTAGCCTTCCCCCGTTACCCTGAATAAACGTCCTTACGCAAGCACGCAACGTGAGTTTTACGTAAGGTCACGTTTGGTTGAGGTAACCTCCGCCGCGCGTCCGCCGCGCACGCGGACGCACCAAACATGGCGGCGCATTTTTCTCGTTCCTTCGTTTTATTTTGTGGTCAATCGTTGTCGTTACTCTCGCGTCAGGAGCAATGCACCGGTGGCGGTGGCACGGCGGTCAAGGGTAGTGACTGTAGGTTCATAGGAGGTTGAACTCTCTTTGTTGTATGGGTTTGTTGTTGTCTTCTGCAACTTTTCTTTTTCGAGTGTCTTTTTTTTTTACAATAGGTACATTTTTTTTTACTTGTGTTCATTTCATTGACTATTTGTCTCTGTTTTAGATGTTTTCTTGTTTCATTCAGTTCTTAGGTTAATGGACACGTGAAATGAAGGCTGTAGTACTGTTTCGAACGCGTTCTTCTGAGATGTGAGATTTTACCTGAATACAATTGGTGAGCTGTACTCTACTGTTTTATTTAACTTCAAAACGTTGCAGGTTTTGGCTGGCGCATACAGTACAATATATAATGCACTCCTCTGAAACAAAAGTGAGACATCATTTCAAATAAACTTCCTGGGTTTAAGCGTGTCGTAAGCCATATATATATTTGAATCTTGACGATTATAATAATTCAGCTATTGAATCTTGCTCAATAATAGAGTGACATCCTTCGGCATACTTTAAGCCATTATCCATGTTACACCGATTTTGATCGGTGTAACATGGGAGCTTCATTCAGGAACCCGAATACGAATGCGGGCAACATACTTGTCTATTGACTGAGGTAACTAGTAAAATGCTACACAAAGCAAAAATAAATAAAACAGAAGATGTAATCATAATTAAAAAAAGTGACGTCACACGAATATTCCTATACTACTCAATGGGGCCACAATTGGTAATTTCTGCACGTTCTTTTTTTCCCTTGATAACATAAACGTTTTCGTTCCGACAAGTTCAGGTTAATTCGAACATGTCTAGTTCTTGTCTAGTTCTAGTTCTATAACGGCAGACGATCAATCACAGAACAACAGATGGTAATCTCAAAACTGCAGAGGTATTTTCGTTGTGCGTTGCAGTTCGGAAAGTGTAACAGTCCTCAAGGCTCGCGAAACACAACAACGAAACACGCAACAAAACACACAAGACTCGCGAAACGCACAACAAAAAACATGCACAATAATGTAGTTTTTTTCTTCTTTTTTTAAATATTATACTAGCTTGATCATGCTGACCATGAGCACAGAATGTGTGATAGGCCTCCCAGGGAAGAAGAGAAGGGCGTGTGAACGGCCCCGCCTACCAAAGATTCGCTCTCATTTCCGACACACGTCGAGAGATGGCGCAGCCTGACAAAGAAGGCCATGGAGCGCGCGACCGCGCTTTCGCGTGCCGCGCCAATGAGTTCGCTCTTCCGGACTATAACCCACCAACCCTAAATAGCTCAATCGGCAAAGCACTTGGCTCACAACCTCAGGTTGCCGAGTTAAAATCCTGACGGGGTCCGAGGACCTTTCATTTGGTTCCTTATGAGAGCTAGTAACGCTTTTCGGCGTCGGTTCTTCGTTTGAGCCGGCTATTACGGCCAAACGTTACATAACTACATGAAAATCGACTGATTAAAACACACATGCTAAAACGGGGAGTGCCAGCGCAAAATGCATGCCGGAAAGCCAAAGGCGGGCACCAAGCTTGAGGTACTGAAACTGGTGGCGCCCACCCAAATGTGCGCTAGTGTGCCCATATTTGAAAGTGGCTCTAACCACTCGATCTTCGTTTTGCGGGCCGCGTTTTTTAATGCAAGCTGCGAGAGGGTGAAAGCTGGGAGCGTCTCAAGCTTTGCTTAACCACTGCCCGTTTTCCTCCTCAATCTGAACAGGAGGCGTCTGTCGTTAGTGCATTCTATCTGTAGGTATGGCGACACAGCCACATCCCAAGCGCTACAGCTACGCCGCTAGGGTACCACTGTACATAAGGATATACGACGAAGGCAGTAAAAGTTGTCGTCCACCTCGGTACCCGAGCACGAGCTACACTTTCTCCATGATTTTAGTTACTACCTCTCGCAAATCTAGGCTCTCGTTAGGCAAGCACTGACAAAGGAGGCAAGCACTGGTGGCGCCACTTGGTGGCTAAAGCGCGAAACAGTGGAACTGGATCCAAAGGCACGTGAGGTACCAATTTGTGCCGTCAATGAAGACGCACCCATTTTCCGGACCCCGAAATAAACGAGCAAATACTGTAGAGTTGAGTATAGGGCTGTATTGGTTCTATGTTGCCCGTGACTGTAAAGGGTTCATAAAATCAGAAAATATTATTGTGCGCGGGTATAACCGCGTTACTTGAGCGGTTCAAACATTGTAAACAGGTGAGTTCCTTTCTTTCCCTGAACGCTTTAGAAAATCCTGGAGGGTAGGCTCTTATCTTCTTCGATACGGTCCGATTCGAGCACCTTGCACTTGGTTCGCTTGACGCATGCGTACGTTTCCAGAAAGAACTCCATGCTATCGAAGACGTACTTCACCCTGCAGACAGTACAAACGGTGACCCACTCACACGCGGAAGACAGTGACGTTAAAAAGCGATATACGCGTTGCCTCAAAGAAACAATTGAGATATATTTTTTTCTTTTGCCATATACTGTTATATACATGTGACACGAGTCGTGTCACACTTGTGTCAAAGTGTGTCGTTTGTGCCGCACTTCTGTCTCACTTGTGTCACGCTTGTGTCACTTGTATGTCGCTCATTCCTCACTTGCGTCTCACCTGTGCCACAATTCTGTCACTCGTGTGTCACTTGTGCCACATTTCCGTCTGAGTTGTGCCACAATTCTGCCTTACCTGCGTCACATTTGTGTCACGCTTGCGTGTCACTTTTACCACACTTGTTTCATGTGTGCACACTCGTGTCACAGATGTATCGCACGTGTCACGCTTGTTGCACACTTGTGTCTTACTTGTGCGACACTAGCGTCTCACATGTCGCACTCTTGTTACCTTTGTGTCTCACTTGTGTCACGCTTTAGTATTACTTTTGTGACAGTTGTGACTCATTTATGTGACATTTGCTTACCACTTGTGCGCCACTTATGTGGGATAGCGTGACACTTGTGTGAGGCTAGCGTGACACTTCTGTGACACTTCTGTTCTTATGTGTGTCACATTGTGCGACACTTATGTCTCACTTCCGTCGTAATTTTGTGAAACTTCTGTGACAGTTGTATATCGCTTGCGTATCACTTGTGTCAGTGCTCTTGTGTCAAGTACGTTGCGTCCAAACCCAAAATTGTTTCAAGGTCCCTTTGAGGCATGTGACACGTTCACCCGACTTACCTGAGACGGTTCAGAGTGAAGTCGTCGGTCCTAAAACGGGGTCGGGATGCCTTCCGTATTCTCTGGCAAAAGTCCTGAAGGTGGATAAAAAAAATTAAAGAGGAAAAAAAGAAAAACAGACGTGAGCAAACCACCAAAAATTGAGCGGCCACGATTTTTTTTTCCCTTGGGGGGGGGGGGGGGGGCGGGGCAGAGTCATTACACGGGACGTCCTTGCTGTCCTCTTTTATCTCTTTAGAGTATACTTAAAAGTATATTTTACCACTTCTTTTCTAAAGGTGATTATTTAAGTCTTTATAGACTTATAGAACATTTTGACTGGGGTTGTGCTCTTTCTATGTCAAATGTTGATCATGCCACCGAGACGCTTACCACAGTCGTAAAAAGTGCTATCGACAAAGTTATTCCTAAATGCTACACCAAGCCGTCGATATTCCCTAATTAATTTTCTAAAGAATTAAGGCTTAACCTAAGGAAAAAGATAATTTTCACCGACTTCATAAAAAGACGAGTTCTGATCTTTGGCACACCAAATTTAGCAGATATCGTTCCTTACTGAAAAAAACTGTTCAAGCGTGATAAACGTCTACACAATGACAACATAGAAAAGGGTGTAGATCGTCGACCTAAAATGTTTTGGAAGTTTGTGAAACAGCGTACACGTGAGGCTAGTCGCACTGTCTGCCTGCGTGATGGTTCAGATAATGCTCCTTGTTATCAATCTGCACCCGCTGAAGTTGCAAATATGTT
>JAZHYW010057446.1:0-90501 GCA_037355805.1 Ixodes ricinus | reverse complement strand
AAACAGTGAAGAAAACGTCGAAAGAACGTCGAAGACGTCTGTAACGTGACGTCGTACAGCGTCGAAGGTCCGGACGTTACCTTCCTTCGACGTCGATGAAACCTTTAAATGTTAGGAGAAAAGGTGCACAGGAAGTTGAGAGAACGTTTCCAATAGACGTTTGTCACGTCACATGCACGTCTCAGTGGGCCGTTGCGTCCTCCTCCGACGTTTATGATACGTGTGTTTACACGACATCGGACTACCAATGACAGGTTCGTGAACGTCGAGAAACCATCCCAAATTACGTTCCCTAGGCGTCGTGGAAGACGTTGTGATCCCCCCCCCCCCCCCACACACACACGCACCAACTAAAAAAAGAAAATGTATTTTAAGTATTATTGCGAAGGCAAGTTGCTCTCATGCAAGTACGAAGGAAGGCACTAAAACACAGGTTTGGTACGAACTGTTTATTTAGCATTTTCAGACACGAGATGCAATACGGAGCGCCGCCAAAAGACGTCCCTGGATGTGCCAGCCTCAAAGATATAAAAGAACACACAAATTCACGTAAAGAAATGATCAAGGGACGATGTCACGCTGCTGCGGAATGTTCCACCGCTTACCTTGTTCTCTTTCTGATTAATCCGCTGACGCGCGTGCTTTACCCTGGCCATCGCAGATAGCTGGTACTCTTGCTGCGTGCACGGGGAATGGTTTTTAAGTGGGATCCCGTACGCTGGGCGTTCTTCACTGGGATCGTCGGAGGCGTATGAAGGGCCTTGATCGGAGACTGGACTTGACGCGCCATTATCCGCACTGCACCTTCTCTCTGGGGGGCGTCGTTCCATATCCTCACAGGCACCTTGGTCCGAGCAGTAATACGATTCAACGTGTGAAGCGTTATGGCCTTGAAAAAGGTCCGCGAGCCGTGACTGAACACGACGGCGTTTTTGGCGATCACCGACTTCTTCATAGGGGCGACTTGAGGCGACTCAGTCTTCCACTGATGCACTTCCACTGTATGCAGACTTCGCAGCACTTCCACTGTATGCAGACTCGAAAAAAAATCACGGCGACAAGCAGCCTGCCTCGTAGACCCCGTAGACGTGACGGCCGGTGCTAGTGACTGACTTTCGGAAAAAACTGAACCGGGTTTTTACCCAGAGCTGTTCTCTCTGGGCCAAAATAGAATTCAGTGAAATATTTTCGGAACGACTGAGAAATACGTGCACCCGGAACTAACGCTTGTCGATTGTTCGTCGCCACTATCTTCCCCCACTTTTCTCTCTCGCCCTCTTCTTGCCGAGTTTCCCGACGCATCGCATTGGGCTCTATGGAGATGCCACTGGCATCTCCCCTGCCTGCCTTTCCCCCCTCTCTCTCGCGCCGCGCCAGCCATGGCTCTGTTTTTTTTTTTTTTCTTTTTTGCCGACACGTAGGTGCGGGCTGGACTTGAAGCGCTTTTTGGACCGTCATCTGGGCCATTCAACGGTTGGCATCATGAGTGCCAATCTACACAAACTGTTGACAGTATCTACCCGATTTCGTCATTGCCGGGAATTTTATTTTTTGGAGTAGTGTTCAAAAATGCGCACGTGTGCAGTGAAATTGTGCTCCGGTATAATGTGTGCCGGCGTGCGATTTTTTTTTTGGTACATAATCAGGGCCAACGAATGCAAGATCTGTTTTGACAGTCACGTAACAAGACTGCGCACCGATCTGCCGAAAGCGCTAAGGTGCTGGAAGTTGGTATTTTGGATGAACTGTGATGTTGATGCGAATTTTGTGGTTGTATGCAAGTGAGCATGAGTAACAAAGCACGAAGAGAAATTGCTGAACCTTAAAACAATGCCAGGTGGTCGCGGGGCAGTATGGATGCTCTAGGAAATGATGCATGCCGCAAATAACCTGTTGAGGGGATGGTGTGGCGATGCGCCTGTGGCGCATCCCCAGGATCTAAAGAAGACAACAACGCGCGTGCAAAAAAAACAAACAAGAATGGCAATATTCGATCCGTTCTATACTCTGAAATTTCCTCACTTAGTCTGCAACGCTGTCAAAGCTACAAGCGAGCACTGGGGCTTGATCTCATTGATCATTTGCACGCGTTCTCGACGCAAACAAAACCATAGATGTAGCCACGCGCTCGCGCCAGTAGCTTTGCCAGCGTGGCACACTAAGTATGAAACAGTATAGACGCCATGGGCTTGACTTCGCAAATTAAAACCGTAACAATATTTTAAACAAACCAAAAGTATAACAAGCACATGTAAAATGAATGATATTCCCAACATGCCTTCATATTTTTCCTTCCGTGTACATTGCGTTTTGTATATGCCCTCCCTAGCGTAATCCCATGTACAATTAATAGTATCTTGAAATAAATAAATAAATGTATAAATAAATAAATTCCTCAAGCTCTCAAAAATTAAGCTTTGCTTGCGGCTCTTGAGCAGTGTCACATTGACCACAACTGTAATTAAGCTTTTACCAGTGAACGCGTATTATACGTGATTCTGCGGCTGGAGATAGAGCTGGAAAAGCTAAAAAAACACAAAACAAAGGTTGTGGCATGACATCACCAGGGCGTCAATGACAAGACAAAAATGGAACGTAAATTAAATATGTCCTCAACGTTGAGCAAAACGTGAGTGGTCGGCGTTGCCAGTACGTCCTGTATGACGTTTACGACAGTTAGGTGTGAACGCGACGTCGCCGAAACGTCACTGACGGGACAATAATGTAACGTCACTTATGGACTTTATTTTAACGTCTAAGAAACGTGAGTGTTCGACGCTGCCAGAAACGTCTTGTCTTGACGTCGTGGCGACGATGACGACGTTGAAGTTGAGCACAGGACGTCGTCAGCACGTCACGGACAGGACGATAATGGAACGTCATATATGAACTTCACTTCAACGTCAAAGGAACGTGAGCATTGGACGTTGTCAGAACGTCGTGCATCGACGTCGTGGGAACGTTGACAACGTTTGAGTTGAAATACAACGTCGTCGCGACGTCACTGATTGGACTTTAATGGAACGTTATATATGGACGTCACCTCAACATCGAAAAAACGTGATTGAAGTCGCGCGGGACGTCACAGACGTCCGGGACCTTTCTCGACGTTTCCACGACGTTTTGTGCTGCTTGGGTTTGGTTGGTCTGTGATCAGGGGCTTCAAACGTAAGCTTGGCCAAATAACTTGGTGTGATTGTGGGTAAGCTGTTTTTGAAGTTTACAACAAGTATGTTTACTTTATCTTTGATATTCCGCACCTCATCAAAACAACCAGGAACAGTCTCCAAGCACACACATTTTGCATTGGAAATGAGGTCATTAAGTGGTCCCATATTGTTAAACTTTATCGTTCTGCTCATCAGATGAGGTTGCGATTGGATCCGAAACTTACTGACAGACGTGTTCTTCAAAACCCTTTCAGTAACATGAAAGTAAAATCTTCCGCACAGGTAATGAGTGCCTCAGTCTGTCTTGCAGTTCTATTCCTTGTTTATGCCAAGGAGCTTCCTGAGGCAGCCATGGCTACAGCCAATTTCTGCGATAGAATGGACAGACATTTTGATTGTCTAAATAGCTCACAATTCAAGAAGGCAGGGCAGAAGTTGCGTCATGCCATTCTGAAAGGAGAATCTGAGGTACTCGATTTCCTTCATCTGCAACTCGGATGGATTTCAGCATGGAAGTTCCAAAGTAGGATGCAGCCACAGACCATATAGGGTGGCAAGTTACTATAAAAAGTGTCCTCATGCTCTGGGAGCAGCTTTCAAAAAGCCCTGACTTTGTTCTTACTTACATGACGCCTGCAGCAAGACCCACTTTAGAACATTTTTAGAGCTATATGACAAATGCTGGGCTGCAAAACAAACTCAAAAGTGTATCAGTTCAACCTCAGGACTAAAACACATAGAGATAAAGTAACTGTTCAAACTGTCGAACAATGGAAACGTAGAGGATGACAAGGCTGACCTCCTCAAGGAGTTGTCAATATTTTTGCATCATGAAAGTTCATTTGCAGACAATGTGGAATGTCTTCTATTTGATAACTTTCCGCCACTAGAGGATATTTCTGAGCTGACATCAGACATCAGGTTTAACATATTTGACGACCCGTCCACTTGTTACGTTGGGGGCTATTTGATCAAGCATTTCCTTGAACTGACAACCGACAGCTGTGGCTGTTCTCAGCCGCTGAGGGAAGAGTCTGACAGCTTAACCAGGCCTCGCCAGTACTTTCTTGTGCTTAAACATATCACGTGCCTAGAAAACTCTTCGGGAATCTCATATACCATCCCAGGCTGCCTTTAATTTCATTCAGCAACGAGAAAATCGCTTTCTTTCCGTAAAGAGAGTGTGGCGCATGTTTGAGGAGTGTGTGCTGTCTTGTATTACATGCTTTCAGGTCTGGGTAGTTTTAGCATTGCTCAGAGATGCCACACATATTTTTTTATAAATGTTTTGCAGAATACGTTTCTGTTGGCAAGTTCAATTTCTTAACCGGAACTTAGACAAAGTTTCGTTGCACTTAATTAAAACTTGTTGTCGGCCTAGTTGGTTCATGATGCAGTCTAGAAGTTTTTGCGCGACACAAGGGACAAAACACAAGCGAGTAGACACGGACAAGCGCAACTTTCAACTAGTTTATTCGTGCTCGATCGACCACGAACATCCAGAACATCTTCAGTTGCTGTAAAACGAACACGAACATCTTCAGTTGCTGTAAAGCAACTAGACAAGTTTAACTGTTTATTAACGGAGGTGGTTGCCAAATCAGAAAAGAAAGTGCGTATTAATTGAGTGGTGCAGCTTGCACTCCGAAATATTTGTTTCCTTATTTCCAGCAAATGTGTATCACGACCCTTTCGCAAAGTATTTATCCAATTTCTACAGAATTTCTATAAAAAATAGTGTATAGATGCTATAGATATTAGAAAGAAAATGTATCTACTTTTGTATCCACTGTATACAGCTTTTTAGCCACCTTTTTAAGCCATACTTTCTTTTTGATCAAATGTATCTCGAAGGAATGTTTAGGGACGTTGAATCTTGTCAGATTCGAAATAGAGTTCTCAGTGTTTGGTATTGGCTCGCCCGCAGTGTGTTTCAGGCTATGCCAATTGGTATGTTTTATAATAGCTAGAAATTGGGAATTCGTACTCTTCGCTGTGTGTTTGGCACTCATATTATACTCTTACGACTGGTAATGATAGCGATGTCTTATTTATTTTTGGACTTACTTCCCGTGCCCGAGTCGGCGTGAAAGCGAATGGATCATTCAGCATGTCCCCCGTGGAAAGGTTTTGGTAACTTGGTTCCGCTAAAAGTCTATTCCGAAATGTGCGATATGCCGAACTCCTTCATATTCATTTATTTTTATGAGTATTAGTATCCGTTTCTTATAAATAATGCAGAGCGTCTGAAGTAAATGTAATACGAATGTGGTCCAATAATATATTTTCGAACCACTTACTGTTGTTGACCCCAAAAAGCTCCACCAGTCAGGAGTCAATGTGGAGATTGTGTAACTTCAACGTTTTACAGTAGAAAAAACAACAAGATATACACATCTGTTCTGGGAAGTAGAAATTTTGTTTTACAGATTTTGCACAGATTCTATCGTAAAAAATAAATAAAACTGCGTCAGCATAAAAGAAGAAAAAAGCAGCTCCGGGAGCCGAAGCGTTCCCGAGAGCCTAGCGAGGAGCGACGCAAGACGGAAAGATGGGAAGAAAAAGAAGTAGAAGGATGCCGGTGAACCGGAGCCGAAACGCCCAAACAGAAACCGAAACTAACTTGACCGGAACAGGAACTAGATTATGTTTAATACCGCCCGCTAGGAGCGCTAGCTGTCACTCGTCTATCTGGGCCGCTGGGGCCTATGGCAGTGTCCGCTCTTTACCTTGTGTATATTACTCTATGGCGTCACAGAGCGCCGAGCTGATTAGGAAAATGTTGAGTAGACGGAAAGGCTATCTGCCCGTGTTTGCATATGCAGTTTCCTTCCAACCAAAGCGTAGAAGCCCTTCGTCTGTTGCTCGCCGCAGGGGGAGAACTGTCGTCAAGGCAGTGTTGTAGGCGTTGCCGAAGAAAAGTAAAGAAATGCGTTACTCTTTACTCGCAAATAGAGGGAACGCATTACCGACCCACGTTACCTCAAAATAAAAGGAACGTGTTACTGTTAAAAAGTAAAGCACGATACATTTGCGTAACTTTTTCATGTATGAATTAACGTTTTACTTTTTTGACGTTACATAACCGACATTTTTTAAGAAACATTATGTTCATGCAGAAACTGAACATAATTACCTTACTTTTTTAGGATTCCACCTGAATAGTCACGAAAAACAACAAAAAACAAAAACGAAAAAATGTATACAACTTCGTGAATAGAACAGCGTACAAAAAGTCAAGGACAGAGAAAAGAGACATGCACAACACACAAGCGCTGTTCCTTTTCTATGTCCTTGTCTTTTGTGCGCTGTTCTGTTCACCATGTAATCAATCATATCAACTCGCCCAACTTACAACACTTCTGCAATCTATATAACTTGGCGCCTAGAAACACACAAAACAATTATAGTGTATTTTTTAAGTTCTGGGAATATGTAACGAGTAACGTAACTACGTTACCCATTACTCGAAATAAGTAACTTCCGTACGTTACCTGTTACCGTTTTCAAAATGTAACAAAAACGTTACAACATTACCGAAAAAAGTAACGGGTTAAGGGGTGTCCAAACAGGATACTACAACACTCACGACTCCTGCAGATCGTTGCTGCGCTGCGCTTCCGGCCGTCGGGGGAAACTTCCCTCTGTCAAATCTGCCGGGGGAGACTTCCCCCGTCAAATCTCCCCCTCGCTTCCTCCACGGCGGCCTTGCTCTGCTCATCACGTGGGTCCGGAGAGCCACTCACACGCTCTCTTGGCTGTCGGTCAATCGCTCAAGGCCTCCGCCGCTTTGGAAGTCCCGAAAATGGGAAAGGGAAGACTCGAGTGTGAGGGGGCAAGCCAGGCGAGCCCGCGCAGCCCGCGTCGTGTCCAAGGTCGTGTCATCGTCCAGCAGTTCTGTGGATTGGATCGGATTCCCGCGGCTCTTGTTCCTAACGTACCTCGTATAGACAAACAAACGTGGTTGGTTTGAAATTTAATAAAATAAATGCTATATTCTTAAGTTCTCAGTGTTTCTACATACAACTAAAAGTCTCCCTTTTGCGCACTGCACTTTATTGATTTTTTCGAGCTACGAGCGTGGATTTTGACGAAAAAAAGCTGAGCCGAGGCGGCCGAAACGCGCGCTTCGACGAAGGAATCTCCCAAATCCATCCGAAGCCGGACCTCTTTGGCCTTCCTGCCGAGGTGACGGCGGTAGCAAGGTCGGCGACTTCGTGGGCCGCGGGAGATAGACAGGCATCATGCATACCATTGGCAGGTGGCGTGTGACGTCAAGTCTGACGAGCACCGACGTCAACGACAAGTGGAGGAGGCGAGGAGGCAAGTCGTGAATTTGGGTCGGCCGGTGTCCAAACAGACATTCGACCGACGACTGCCGGACGGTTCAATTTTGACGACTTTTGCAGGAGTCGTGTGGTTTGTAGTAGCCTGTTTGGACAGGCCTTTACCAGTAACGCCGTTACTTGTAACGCGTTACCACCAACACTGCGTCAAGGTCTGGCGTTCGAACGCCGAACGTCGGCGTCGTCTGCTACTCATAGCAATGGCTGTCTTTCCTTTTCTACGGCATTCGAAACTCCACCGGTTTTCTACGAACGAAGACAGCCTGAGGGAGAAATTAGAGAGGAAATGCCTCGAAAGTTACGCGTTGTTTTTGCCGAATAACAAGTTTTAGATGCAATCCAGCGAACGAAGAACACAAAGCCCGAGACGTCGTCTGCTCCGGACCATGGAGCAGCTGCAAAACGAAACTTCGCAACACGCGTGATTACTCTCCCTCTCGTATCTTCTCTCTCTCTCTCTGCGCTCCGCATAGTGGGTGCTGCTTTCCAACAACATTCTTATATCTATGAGTTGACAACATCTACGGAAGAGCATCGTTCGAAAACGGTTCTTCCCTGCTGTCTGCATGAGAGCAGGTACGGGAAAATAGCGTTTCTAGTGCCACCAGTCGGAACACCTCCTGGACAACAAATGAAAACTGTTTTCAAAGGACGCTCTTATCGCGCAAACTTTCGCGCAAACTTTCGCGCAAACTTCCCGTTTACGATAAAAGTTAAAACATAATCACTTTCCACAGCAGGCAATTTGCATCCAACGTTCTACCGGTTCCGCCGCTCCTGTTTATACAGGGTGTGCGGGCCACTTCCGGCCATCAGGACAGGAACAGAGAAATACTTCCGGTTCTCGTATGTTTACTTTGTGTTTGGGTGGGTGCGCGGAGAATCCAGGTTTGCCAGCGAGCGATTCCGTGAGAGCTAGGCTTTCGAATTGCTCCAGTGTTGTGCTTTTAGGTTGCCGACGCGTATAACTGCACGAACAAAATGTCACAAAGGGAAGTCATTTGGATTATCTCGAAACGAGGGACGCCACTGCCGCCACCGAACCTCGGGGATCGCAGGACGACTGCATTGGCAGACGGTGTTAGCCTACTTAGATGTGCTGCCACGCGAAGAAACTCGAGAATGCGGTGCCGGCGCCGCGGCGCTTCGATTGACCATCTATGTTCACGGATGGGTCGTTACGGCGCGTACAGTGCAATGTGCACGGTGATCTGGAAAAGAAAACTTCAACAGCAAAGCAAGCACGTCAGAACACTAGAAAATTGCACATTACAGACTCGCGTCGCGCTAAATTAAGCAGAATAAAGACTTGAGAAAGATTGTCTGCTATAACCAAGACAGGGCTCGGCACCACTGCGGGAAGCTCGGCGAATATCTTCGGGGGTGGTTCTCATTTGAACTCGTTCGCATTTCTACCTTCTCATTTCAACCCAGCGCAAAACAACTTTAACTTTTCTCCCTGTCTTACTTAAACCGTTCTCAAAACAAACTTTCCGGTTGTGACCATTCTTAAAACGACTTTTCTCATTTTACCATTTCTCCTTTCAAACTTTCCGGTTTTGACCGTTCTCAAAAAACTTTTCTTCTCATTTTAAGCTTTCTCATTTCAAACTTACTAAAAACATACTTTCTGGTTTTAACTATTCTCAAAACTACTTTTCTCATTTTAACCTTGTACACAGTGTCGAACCGGAACCGAACCGAACCGAAAACCGGAACGTAACCGTTATTTTTAGCCGAACCGGAACTGAACCGAACCGAAATCTTTGCCGCCATCTTGGAACTGAACCGGAACTGAACCGGAAAAAAATATAACGGTAACCGGTTCAAAACGGTTCACGGTAATATTTTTGTTATTTTTTTATTACAAAATGAGCATTTGAGAAGTAAAAGGGTGCAGCTGTATTTCTATGTATTGATCAAATTGTCATACACCGATTTGCAATGTGTGAGAAATTATATGTTTTCGTGGCGCTTTTGTATTGGCACTGCGATTAATCATGTGTCACGTGGTCACGTGACGTCATGGTGCCAAGACATGCTGTCAAATAATGTCACGTCATGTGGCCCCGTGACGTAGCCACGTGACTCACCGCGTGAAGTCGACTTAAATTGAGAACGCCTCTAGATGTATTAGCGTTGTTGACAGCGTGACGTCACATGCCATCACGACTTCTCCTCGCGAGTCACGTGACACCATGACGTACTAGATTGTCGTGAGCCCGAGTCGACTGCTCGGGTTCTTGACAATCAGCGTCGCCAAACATTCGTGTTGGCTCGTGTTCAATCAAAGATGATACCGAACTCTAACAATGTCTAAAGCTCAACCCATGCTTTATTCTTTGCCAACCGCATCGCATGATTGTGGTGAACACTGACGGTATACTATAATTAGCGTCAGATCACGTGGCCGCTTGTTCTAATAGCGAGTTGAGGTGGAACAACTGTTTCTTTCCTCTATTTTTTCGCCATCCGCCATTGAGAGGAGAGGAAACCTAATGGGCGATTTTGCAAGTTATCAACGTCAGGGATCAGCTCTTAGCGGTGTTTACTGTAAATACAAAAATTGTTGCACGAACTATTTTACATGTATACATCATTGAGACACCCAAACATGTTTTTGTTGTTGCTGAACTTTCTCAGAAAGTTGTCCCCGAGAATAGAAGCATTGAAAGGGCTAAATATGGCTTATTAATCCGACGATGAACAGAACTGCAAGTGTACGGCAGGGGTACCTGAAAAGAAAGATTCTTGTAGCCTCAGAGAGACAGCCGAACGTTGGCAGCCGCTTAAATTCTCGCAATCTTGTTTAAACTTCGCAGTTTTTGGGTGCAAAATAAAAGAAATGGAGAATTACGGTTAACAAATGACACGAATATAATTGTCGAATTGGTACCCCCATACGAAGGAGGGAGTCCCTCAGAATTAAAAAGTATTCTCTGGACTAGCATCGTCAAAAGAAAAGAGGGGGGGGGGGTCTAAAAACATACTGTGGTGTAAAGTTTCCTCTGCTCCACATCTTCGGCACAGACCAGACCGCGTGATCCTGCAAAACTATTTCTTTTGCAAAATCAGTCCGGCCAGAAAGCCCATTTTCGTGGTGTCAAACATTCGCGCCGTTACTCGCGACGCCGCATCAAGCAAGAATAATTTTTGTTTCTCAATACATGGGTTGCACTCGTGCCACTAAATGAGCTACGCTCCAGAGTAACGACATTTGGCCATGTTGTGGCTTAAAATCATGGTCCCCAGTTTTCTGAAGCTTTATCTGAAATCACAGGAAATGCTTTTCCGTCCTCGCTCCACAAATGTTTAAACCGTCCGCGACAGAGCAAAGCAATATTACATGAGCGTCCTAACACCGAATCTAATGCTGGGGAAGTCGCACTTTTGAATCATGACGATCGGCAGTTGCGTCTGCTCTGCACAAGCCCCAAAATGGCGGTGCCCATAACAATGTCGGGGAACGGAGTGCCGATACTCTAAGCGCAGTTAATGCAGAGTGCATTTTGCACCACCGGATTGGATTTTCTAAGCAAAAAATGAAAGTTGTTTACAATCGCCTGTAATGCCGAATTAAAGCGCAGCTTTTGGGGGGGAAGGGTACTGAGGGGAGAAGGTGAAAAGTCCCCCAATACTAACATGTGTGTCGATCGACGTGTGCTTAACTCAAGTCGCAGAAAATGCACATCTTTGGTGAGAGCATCGCGTGTAAATTTAGCGGGAATTAAGCGGGTCAATTTTTTCCCCTAACTGTAGCTGGGAATTTTTTCCACTAGATTTAGCGGGGAAATTTTTTCCGCTAAATATAGCGGGGAAAGTTGTTTCCGCTAGATATAGCGGGAAATCTTTTCCGCTAAATTTAGCGGGTAATTTAGCGTCATAATGATGATGACATCGTCATCGTCACTGACGACGTCATCGGTGACGTCATCAGTGACGATGACGATGAGGATGACGTCATCACGATGACGTCATCCTCATCGTCATCGCGCGGTTACGTCGATGGCGACGGCGACGCCGCTCAAGCCGGAAACGGGCGCCTAAGAGCTGTGCTCTAAAATAATTCTCAATGACCACTAGCATATAGTGCGATGATGTCACTAGCAAACTATGTTAAACAGTTCAGTTTTCTGGTGAAATGTGATCTTCTCAACACAATACTCCGTTTCACTTTAAGCGTGAGCGTAGCAGAACGCTACAAGAACGAGCTCCGGGCTTTCAGCGTCCTTGCCAAGCACGCGTGCTCATGCAGTGCAAGCACTGGTCAGGACCACATGCTCGCTCTTGTAGCATCGGCTGCGTCTGGACTTAAAGGAACCCTGCAAAGCGTTTCTGGCCATTTTTTTTCTTAATTTGCATCGCGTTCGCTCGAGCTAGTGAGTGGGACTCTAGCAACACATAAAACACAAAATAAATAAGAAATCTGATGTATTTTGAACCTAATAGTTGAAAGACGTTAAGAATTTTGAGCACATTTTGTTTTTGTTGATGACGTCCTTGGTCTGAACCATGAGAACTGAAACGACAAGAGCCTGCAACAACCATGCGCTATCGTCCTAAGTGTTGGAAATTAACATCCATTTATGAAGATTTGAACGCCCCACCAGTTTACGGATGTTCCAAGCGAACGTCTGAGTGAGATTCACGTGCTTCAAAGGATGTCGTCATTATCCGACGCTCTAAGACCAATGTCGTCACTGAACGCTCGTGTTTGACACTGAGAGGCACGCCTTTGGAAGCAGCATTTGGTTTTCTTCGTCCCTTTGCAGTGCCCCTTTAAGCTGAAACGAAGCATAGCAGAAGGGGATGTCCAAATTGAAAAGTTGTGCAGTATATACAGGAGTATTGCGATGATATGCGGCAGCCGAATAAAATTCTAGAGCGCGCATGACTGATAAAAACTGAGTTGTAAAATGAGGCCCCAAAACAAGTGCACGTAAAAACAAATATAACGTTAACCTCCCGAGACAGTAATTTGCGAAGTTTCGAGCTCATGCAAGCCGTTGTCCAAATGTGATTTAAATTAGAAATATAATGTTTGTTCTTCGCCCTATTTATGTGTAATTAGGAACATCATTGCACGTATCTCTATTAGAGAAATACGGACCACAAGCAACCAAGTCCTAAACAGTTAGGAACCCGACGTTTCAAAACCGATGCGCTTTTTTCATCAGGGGCGACTATTTGCACGTGGACAGCAGCAGCTTCTTTTCCATCTACAGTGTGTCGTTTGCTTCACTCACGTTTTCTTTTTCAAGTGCCCTAGCCCGTTGACATACGCCGATGGTTACGTGCCTGTCGACCTATTTAGCCCGACCTATTGAAACGTCGGGCTCCTAACTATGTAGGGTTTGGTTGGTGAAGGTCTGTATTTCTCAATTTTTTGACCCAACCAGACGGAGTTCCGTCAAACGTGTTTACGCTTTAAAAATGCATCTCTATATATTCCTTTTTGCAGTAAGGCGTCCTGTATAGGATTAATTAGAAGAATACCATTTATTATCTTTCTTTCTGCACATTTCGGGTATTTGTCTTCAGATCGATAATGTGAGCACACAGTCCTTCTTGGAATACCCCGCGACCCCGTGTTTCACACTGCCAAACAGCGAACATAAAAACACATTTCCGCCGACTCAACAGATGACGTATTTTTGAGTATCGTCCTCCCGTGTCGGTGTCAAGCGGTTATGTGAGCTTCATACAATCAAATGTATTGATGACAATAAAAAAAAATATTTTTTACTTCCTGAAGATATGACAACATAAATAAAGGGACGATCACTCTAAAGATATACATCATAAGTAAATGCACCACCAAATTATATAAAATACGCTCTGCAAATTTCTTCCGGCGTTTTTATTCTCGGTAGGCATGTCTATAAGTGATTTGGGGAAACCTTAAACAATCTTTTTTAAGCTGATTTAAATAACTTATGTGCTCCTGACGCATATTCAACTTCTCAAACATATAGAAGTATGTTGCCTCTTTTATGTGATGAACAACAATTTTATGTGTCTGTGGGCTGTACGAAAACGAAGCACACAGAGGCGCGTGGCGGAACTATGATGATTGCTCACGCATACCGTCAGAAAGTGACCAATTAAGTAGCTGCAATGTCGAGTAGAGTAGGAAATACTACTTTGTTCTATTTAACAAAACAACAACCAAAAAAATATCAAGGGTGATGCTTTTTTTTTTTAAATTGAACTGACCCACATTTTGTCAAGAACAAACCTCAAACGCCAAGCTATGTCGGAAATGTTCACTTCTGTACGCGCTATTTTAGGACAGATCCAATTTCAGTACGAAGGTCACTCTTTTCTGCATGATTATTCGCCTGCATCATGGTGCTGAGTGTAAACAATGTTGCTCAGGAAAGCAAGCGTTGTGATTGTCGCTCAGTGTTTCGATAAAAGGTAGACTGAAAGGGTTTGTCCTAAACCTTTCTTGACATTTTGAAAATATTATTGCTTTTAGCGCAGTTGCGTCGTCATCATACATATTGTGAAACGTATTTTGTAAACTAGATTTCAGGATATATATGACAAGGACGTACCCATTTCATGATTTTAAGTACCGCAATTAATTCCCAAGTTCAAGAGCACGACAGGATTAGATTTTTAATACTGCGACGCAAAGTTGTACCAATCATGGGTATTTTAGGCGACCTACCAGACTGATAACCTTTCGATTAAAATAAAATATATGCGACCTAGGTAAAACAAACAAACAGACGTCTAATCATATAAGATAATCTATACTACATTTCACCTTAGGTCCGAGCGCGGCCGATGTTATGAGCCGAAGGGTCAATCAAACACAGACTTGTACCGTACGCATTACAAGTAATCAAATTACTTGTAATCGATTACTTTTTGGAGTAATTTTGTAATCAGTTGATTACTTTTATTAGGCAGTAATCACAAGAGTAATCTGATTACTTTTTGAAGTAATAAAATTACTTGTAACCGTTACTATTTTTCCACGGGACCCCCCCCCCCCCCCGGCACACGCCTGTTTTTTCTGAAATGACAAAAATAAAATTTGCTTTTTTTTTTCGAACGGAAAAAAGAAAGATTTTTGCGGATAGGAAACGAGGTCAATCCCTTTCTATGTACCGTTTCTGTGGAATGTCCGTTTTTTTTTTTTTTGAGCTGGGACTGGGAGTGGGATGCCTCAGGGAAGCCACAGTGCGTGACAAAGGCCATTCAGGGCGAAGTTTGAGGAAGCAGAATGTAGCTTTGTAAGTCCTTCGTTCAAACCAGAGGTTCAAACTAGCCCCCTCACGCACACACACACAGAAATAAAAAATAAAAAAATCCTGCTTAGGGTATCTACTCGCAGCCCGTAGTAGAACCAGAACCGAAGAATGCCTAAAGCGGATGCAAAATATAACAATACCATTTGAAATATTTCCCCATTTCCCCTACGTGGTCTTTGTGACAAGCAATGTTTCGAGTTGAGAAGTGGTCGGGGCGATCTCTTCCGCTAATGGATACTACACATGATCCGTTTCAAATCCTGGAGCTGCTGCTCTTTTGTATAACATGCGAGTTCATCCACATGTGAACAATAAAATGAGCGACGCAAACTTTGAGCGACAACCCTTGCTCAAGCTTAACGAGATCTAGAACCCCCTCCCCTCCCCCTCCACACACACACACACCTACACACACTGGCGAACGTCCAAATCATTAAACTTCTTCAAACGAATTCTATGCTTGTGTCCGTATTGTGAAGGTGCAACGACCACAAAGAGGGAACCAGTTTTTTCTCATGTGAAATATAGGTTGGAAGTAGTTCATTGTTATGAGCGCTAAAGATGTGTCTTCACACAATAAAGTAATCGGAAAAGTAACGATTACTTCTTTAAGTAATGTCCAATTACTTTTGCCGTCGAGTAATCAAGTTATCTAATCAAATACTTTTTAGCCAAGAGTAATAGTAATTGTAATCGATTACTTTTTTTTAGTAACGTGTACAAGACTGATCAAACAGCACAAAAAGCGCAGCGTCATGGCGTGCTCTCGGCGCTTGATAGGACTAGCCGGCGTAGGAGCACGCACAGAAAGACGGCCAATAGCGGCTGGTCCTATCAACTGCAGAAAGCACGCCATGACGTTGTGTCTTTTTCGCTGTTTGATTGGCCCTTCGGCTCATAACATCGGCCGGGCTTGAACCTAAGCTGGAATGAAGTATAGCTTTTCTTTAGCTGCTTCATCTAAATTAAATAACGAAATTTATTTTTGGTACCTGAAAATAAAAGTGGATTATACTAATGATTAAAAAGGTGTATAGTTACTCGTTTCACTGTTGAAATAGTGCCTATTGCCAAAAAAACGCGGAAAATAAATTCTCATTTTAGCGACTGCTTGTACATGATCAGGCTAGCCCTTTGATGCCCAGCGTTGCCCAGGAGCAACAACTCAAACATGATTTTTTTCTCCCCCGAAACCCGCGAATCTATGCAATTAGCGCCATCAGCCGCAAGGCCGAGGTGACCTGAACTTCTAGAAATAAAAAAACAGAGGGCGGCACTTGTCCGCTTTCACTCTTCCGCTACACTTGTCTGGACCGGCGAGCGACCTCGTCCTGCCACTGTACCATGTGAGCGAACATCGATGAAAACAAATGCAGGATGTGATAATGAAACAAATCCTTGATGGAAATCTCCTACTGATTGACTAAAAGAGACGTATGTGCAGTGAAAATGAACTTACAGTTTGTGAAAGCTCAGTAGCAGCCTGACAACTATGATGTTGCCCAGGAGCAACATCGGGCATATGTGGGTAGCACTGGTATTGGTGACGAAAAATTGGTAGCGTATTTGTTATGGTTCACCCGCGGCTAGAGTCTTCAAATATGAATGACTTTTATGGTTAAATGATTTTTGCACATAAAATAAAAAAATAATATAAATATTTATCTCGTGTACAAGCGACACTGCACGTAACTCTGCATCAAAAGAAGCCTTTATCTGCTCACTTTCCGTTCTCACATCGCACAAGCCCTGGCACACGTGAAGGCCAAGCCTATGAAGAGAAGGTCAGACACATTGGAAAATGAAAATGCATCTCCAAGCAAGATCACTCGGCCACTAAAGCCAAGACCGACTGATGATGTGAGCATGGGCGTACCAACCGGGGGGGCAAGGGGGCGCTTGCCCCCTCCCCCCTAGTTCTCAAAGTGTGGGGGGGGGGGGCAAGGCATATGTTTTGCCCTCCCCCCCTGAAACAGCCGCCACTGGGCAGGGCAAACACTGTCCGGCGGCGCCCAAGGGACACCAAGGGCACCACCCCCAGGCCCTGGGGGGGGGGGGGGGGTCTGGTTTGGCCCCTCACTCAAAAACAAGTGGGTACGCCACTGGATGTGAGGTATGGTGCAAATACAGCAAAACTGGTTACACGTTCCTGTACTGAGCAAAATGCGAGATGCACCTGTGCCTTCTCCCAAGTCGCAACCGTTTTCACTCGTTTCACGTGAAGTAGTGCCTCAGATGCCCACGATATGCTCAGGAGCAACATATCATTATTCGTTCACAAATAAAGGTACTTTTGTTTGAGACCAGGTTTTGTGTTTTTGTCTGTTCTAAATGCGCACCAAAGTTTGTAGGTGTGTAGGACTCCGACAGTACAGTTTTGGGCATCAAAGGGCTAGGGAAAAGCAATAATTTCAGCATACACTCACGGGAAACCGAAATAAAGGAACCAATGACATTATCCAGTCCAGGCACCTGACGCTTTATTACGCCTTGAAATGCTGCTTGGAAAATGACATCCTAGAGTGCATGCCAATCCAAGGCATGACGGACAACACATAGGCAAATATATCAATGATCGTGAATCTGTACGACCACTCCGACACCGGTTGTAAATGATTCAATATCCTCACAGGGCATGCCGGGTGAGCACACTTTGCATCCGATGATTCACGACTGAAATTAAGAAAAAAATTTGTGCCCGGTAAAAAAGTCCTCAAGGCACGCAGCATCGCACCCGCACATTTAAAAAAAAAAAACAAAAAAAACAAACGCCGCAGGGCTAGTTTTTTAATGGCGGGATCTTCCTCCGTGACTTTCTGAAGACGAAGGCATTCTATGGCCTTTGAATGGTCCGTGTTTTGTTGCTGCGGTAATCTTAGATAGTTTGACCAATCACCTGCGTCGATAATGCTTGTGGGAACAAAGCTCCAGAATAAAGCTTTGCCGAGCATGGGATCGCATTGAAATGCGATGACTGATTCTGCGGCAAAAAATGTTTTGTACTATCGGTCTCGAGAAGAGCCGCTCAGCAGCCTAACGATTAGCCATGCGGTTTGAATGGGATAATGCTTTGCGAATCGCTTGTAACGTGACGTTATGGAAAACAAAACAATCTCTGAACGTATTTCGAATGCAATGGATCATATCCAAGAGAGTTAAAAAGATCCATGCGGGGTGGGCAGGGGATCGTTGGCCGCTCCCTGCTGGTGGTGCTCTTGAGTGGTGGCGGCGGCGCTTTGTGAGCGACGAGGTGCACAGTAGGGCGAGAGACCCGCCGCGGCTGCTGCTTCGTGATGCTGCCGGTGCGGGTGGTAAGTGATCGCCAGTTAGACTTGGTATGGAACATAACATTAAGTTTTCGCATCGGTGCACACTTGTACAGGTAGTCCACGAAAATAGATCGACGGACATGTTTGAATTGTAATAGTATGTACAATGGCAACTCTGGCGATATTTTTGTTTGTTTATGTGTTTTTTTAGATCTAAGTATTTTTCTTATCAAATAACAATTGCTAAGGAGTAGCCGGCACTGTTATTGACAGTGCCAACATTTTCAATATTTTTATTCCTTTATTAACATAGAAAGAGGGATACTGATTGAAATTCCAAGAGCATTCTAAAAAATATGATACGCAAATTGTCAAACTCAATGTTTAAACGATACGGGTTGAAACGCCAAGTGCGTGTTTTGAGACGGAGTTTAATTACACAATAAGAATTTAATTGAGAGCGGGTTCAACCGAGAAGGGCATAAATAAGAAAAGGGTAACGCGCAAAGAGCGTTAGGCGATTGGTTTGAAATACAATGTTCAAATGAGAACGGGTTCAAGTGAAATGGGTCTAAAGAAGAAAGGGTCGAAGCGCGAAGGGCGTTTTGCGAATGGGTTCAAACGAGAAGGGTTCAAATCAAAATGGGTTGTTTTGAGATACACCCATTTTCGGAGCCTGGGAGAGGCAGTAGGTGCCTACCGCTGATGCCTTTCCGTTCGCAAAGTAGCTTAACGCATTAAAGGGCCCTGCAAGGTCTTTTTTACTGGTTTTTAATTTGCCCCGAACCTGAGCGTACTGAACGTAGTAACTTAATGAAACTTTTCTTTTCTCGAATTTCGCTTTAGTTTGAAAGTTATAGGCAAATTAAGATTACAAAAAAAAAACAAGCAAAAAATAACCTCCTTCATGACGTGTTTGGTTGCTTGAGTGGCCGGGAACTAGAGGAGGGGTAGTGAGCTCAGAGAGCGCTCACGGCAGCCGCACTCCATGTCGACGGCTCGAGAGGGCGCCACTAGAGCATGTTCTGGATAGGCCGTATGAAGCGGGCAGCCAGGGCGGCTCGCATTGCATTTGCTCCGCGATTAAACACTAATTCGGCATGACACTTCATTAGCCACAAACAACAGCAAACACGGGGTAAAGATCAGTTCAGAACGGGAGCCGCTTCCCGCTGCCATACCGCCAAACGGCGAAACCGCGCGACAAACCTGCTCGCGAAGGCCTTCGGAACACTCGGAACCGGTCGGATCCTCGACCGCAGCGCCGCCACGTACATCCGTGACCTTTCTACGCTCGCCGGTCGACGGCGCCTGATCACACTGCACCTTTCTAGTATGCGCCGCCTTTTCCACCGCTTGGTGGCGGGTATGTCGACGGGTCATTTCTGGTTTCCGTACTTTCTAAACTGCATTTGTTTCTTTTCTGATCTAAAATACTGAACAAAAACTACTTTTATAAATAATTGAAACGGTTCGCGCCACTTATATTTTGTATTTCGACTAAAAAGTAGCTTTTAGCGGCTCTGACCACTAGTAAGCCCAGGACCAAAGGCGTCACATACCGCGCGCTTTCGATACCGCGGGTCGCCCCCGTAGGTGGAGGAGGTTTCCGCGTCGTTCGGTTAAAATATATGACGCACTGATATTTAATTACTCTCTCCGTGCCCGCTGGCTTGCCCGAACCCCAAGAGACGTGGAAACCGCAAAAAAGTAGACGCTAAAATATGATTGCAGGGCCCCTTTAAGAGATTTGTAGGTTTCAAGTCGTTCTGAGGTGTATAGACCAGGTTAGTCGAATAAGAAGCCTTAAAAATGCGCCTACGATACCTTCGACAGATTTGTCATTTCGTTGGGTAACAATTAGTGCTTTTTCTTTTAACCCAAGGGACCAGGAAGGCATGTCGATCACGTATAAGTAAGTTTTAAGAGGAATCAGAGTTAGCACTTGACGGGGAGACCATAGAGTTATTACAATAAACGCCAGAGGCCCAGCTGGCGCTAGTGTCTACGGGACTTCTGGTTGCAAATTGAAGCAGACAGCATGCAGTATACTTTTCCAGCCTCCCTGTGTATTCCTATGGGAAAACGCGCGTGGATTTTGTCTCTTCGCCGGAAAATAACATGAATAACTTTTGTTATTTCGGTTGTACCGGATAGGATGTACCTTTAAGAATATTGTGAAAGTGTAATTGCTTTACTTACAGCATTTTTTCTTTACCACTGAACGATGCTAAACTTCGCTATATTTCAGGCCCAAAGCTCTGTTCCGTGGCAGGTATGTAGAAACCAGCGACGACTATAAGCAAAATAACGATCGAAAAGAATGTAGAGTGTGTTCAAAGTTCGCCAGCATTCCGTTGGTGCTTCTATATTGTTAACATACCCGTCCTGTCACTATATGAAAATGACCCCGTCGTGCATCTTTACGAGTGGTTAAAAAAACGTTCGAAACGTAAAGAATAAAGTACGTGGGCTACTAAAGATGTGTTTTCTTCTTATTTCCTATGTCGAGCAGGTTTTATCGGGCACCTGTTCTCTGGCTTTTCCCTATTTGCAAAGATTTGGAGCGTGCGGGTGATGATTTGAACCCAGAACAAGCACCTTCGCACATATTCATGAGCAGAAAGAATAAAGCGGTACTTATTTATTGCAAATCTGGTTATATTACGTGGCTTTCGATTTATTTTGATCGTCTGCGTGCACAAGGAGTTACTTATCCAGTGTTACTGCGTAGTTCTTGCTGTCTCTCTTGGTTTTCCACATGTCCTTCGTTCGTTTGGTACGTATATCCCCCATGCTGAAAAGCGTTGACGCCGTGTTCGCGCTAACAGTGTCCGACAGTGCGCCTGAATACACGTACGAAGCAGTTTTAACACCGTTTTTCATGCCACGAATTTCAAATAAAAATGCTGTAACTGACCAATTATTTCGTCTGCGTGACTGAGAAATGTTCCAATGCGCCTAGTACGTACAAGTTATTCGTGATATTTGCTCTTATAATCGAGCGCAGAGAGAAAATGCACTCACTTTTTCCCATAGAAATGCATTACCGGAAGTCAATTTCTGACTGCTTGCTGTCTGCTTCAAAATGCAACAGCACACTAGCGCCACCTGAGCCTCTAGCGTTTATTGTAATAACTCCATGGATGAGACCTTTGAAGTCCTTTAAAAGACCCTCCCCTCCCCCCACCTCTGTTTTTGCCGCAGATTCAACATGGCGTCAGGACTCAGAAGACTACCCGATCAGTATTTGACTACAGCGTCTCTTATAGTTTTAATAAAGTAAAAAAAAAAAAAAACGCAACCTCTCGAAACCGAAATTGAAACTGGTCTGTGGATGAAGAAGAAATAGGGAGGAGGAGAGCGTTGCCGGAAACCACATGGCTGTGCACCTTTTCTTTTCAATCAACGTATTTGCCGCATTTTAGAAGCCGCAAAATGATGGAATCATATTTCTTTTAAACGTTCAACATTTAATGTGCGCCTCCCACGACTTCAATTACAGCTGGTGGCTGTGTCTAAATCATAAAAAACGGCACGTGACTTCGGAGAAGAGAACGAGCGCGACTCAAACCGGCCAGTTCCCGATCGGCGGTTTTCGGGCGGAAAGAAAACGAATTTCGAGCCGGAAATTTTGTTCTGCGTAGTAGGGCTCTCATGCGCCATCAAATAAAAACCCTGGCGTGCATAAATACCCTGTCAGAAACAATAGCCAACTGGACGTAACATACTCCCCCCAGGAAGCTCCGCCAATGTTTACTTTGTTTACCTCCGCACACCCACTATAGGGCGGGATCATAGTGATAGCGAGCGCTACCACCATCCGTCGTTGCCAGCCGTTGTCAAGTGACTTTAGCCTAGCAGTGCCGGTGCACAATTCATGCTCAGGGCGAGCTCACACCGATAGGCTGCTAACACAGGTAGTCTTCATGGTGTGGAATGCACGTTTAAAAAGCACTGTGGAAGATCGCCGTCAGATCGCGCTCGGAAGCCATGGACACAATTATTGCGGTCAGTTGAAGGCACCATAAAATCATTTGTTCAACTTTTCCCCCTTTGCTTTAATCCACAACTCGTAATGGAAATCAGAAATCACGTGTTCGTGACATGCTAGGGCACCGGAGGCGACGACTCCAAGCTTCCACGTAATTTTAAGCACAACATGGACCTTGTCCTCCTCAAGTGATATTTCCCTCCATGGTCCCTTTAATGCACCGTCTAAAGAGGTGAGCCTTATACGTCTTTTTATTGATCCATCCGCGTTAGCACCTATGTTTGCTAGTCATTGTTTGCCAGGACTCGCCACATTCGTTTTGCCACTCGGTAAACACACGTGGCCCACCGATGTGCAGTCTAGAAGCCTAGCGCTTAAACGTCTATTGCGCTCCAAAGCAGCGGAGTTTCACTTGCACTTACTGTATACACGACGGCTATCTTCTTGAGGTCTTTGTCACTGACCAGTGTCACGATCTTTCTCGAACGTGGACGAAGGGGGCCGAAGCACCCGCCGAGAAGAGACGCCTTGCAGCCTGGTTGTGAGGGTGGACGATGGCTGACCGGGGCGGCGTGCGCTCCTCGGCGTTCATTAGCGCGGTGATCAATGTTGCCCGCCGAGGCTGACGGCCATCGACGGGTGGACTGGAGGGGGCGCTACGTGCTTGTCACATCCCTCCCCCCAGTTTGTTTTTCTAAAACAAAATACATGAATTAACACGCACGGCCGACACCAACTCGGCGTCTGGTCGTGCCAAGTCCTGGCCGGTCGATGACGAAGGCTACCCCGGCGAGTAGCGGTCAGGTGGCCTTCGCTGCCGCGTACTCCGCCTGGTCGTTGGTGTCGACGGGCCGGCTGTGGCAACGCCGCGGGCGCTGCCTGTACTGGTCGCGCTCCACCCGGTGGTGCCGCAGGGACCGGATTTGTGAGTGGCACCGGTCCAACAGGTGCCACAGGACTGGCGACGCTTGTCGCCTCCGTGGTGGGTGGCGCTCCACTGGCCGACACTGGTGCTGTCGTCGGTCTTCCTGCTGGCTGGTCTCCCGAAGTGACGGCCGAGGGTGCGAGCCAGGTCCCGGAGCGAGGCCCGACATGGTCGGCGTGCCGGTGCCAGGTGGTCCCGTCGGGCATGCGGACGAGCAGCGACGAGGCGCTAGCTGGCGATACCAGATGTCCGGCAGACCAGGGTGGGCCAGGACGGAAGTTTCTGGCGTAGACCGACGCTCCCCGCTCCGGCAAAGGCCCAGGACGGCACCCTCGGTCAGCAGCCAGCTTCTGCTTCAGCTGCTTCAGGAGCGCCGTGGACCGGAGGTCTGGATGCAAGACGTCCAAGGGTGTCTTGACCATCCGGCCCAGCAGAAGTTCGCAGGGGGCACGGCCAGTGACCTCATGGGGTGTGGTCCGGTACTGGAACAGTACCCGGGCCACCTGCGTTCGGAAATCCCCGGGCTGGCTCTTCTTCAGCTTGTTCTTGATGGTCTGTACCACCCGCTCGGCTGCACCATTGGAAGCGGGGTGGTACGGCGGAACCAGCATCCGGCGGATCCCATTCCTCTGCAGCCACTCCAGGTACTCGGCGCTGGCGACAGCGGGACCATTGTCGGACACAATGATGTCCGGCAATCCCTGCGCCGCGAAGACTTGCCGCAGCGCCGCAATGGTCGCGCTTGCCGACGGAGTGGTGACTGGCAGTGCCTCCACCCACTTCGAGAAGGCGTCCACTACCACCAGGAAGTAGTGGCCCTTGAATGCTCCCGCGAATTCTACGTGCAAGCGGGACCAGGGCCTCTGTGGGAACGGCCAGGGGGTGATCTCCACGTGACGCGAGGCTCGCTGGTTCTCCTGGCAGACCTGGCAGCCTTGCACCTGGTGAGCGATGTCCTGGTCCAGGCCAGGCCACCACGCGTGCGATCGTGCCACCATCTTGGTCTTCTCCACGCCAGGATGCCCCGCGTGCAGCAACTGCAGGACCTTGGCCCGGAGACTTTGTGGGATCACCACCCTGGAACCCCACAGCAGGCAGCCCTGCTCCAAGCTCAGCTCGGTGGTCTTGTGGCTGTAGGCCTGGTGACGCAGCTCCTCCCCTCGGGATACCGCCTTGACCACCTGCGACAGGACCGGGTCCCGGCTGGTCGCCTGCGCCACCGCAGTCCTGGTGAGCGCCCCCGGGTAGGCCCGCTCCAACAGGAATACGTCAGCTGGCTCTGGAACGGCAGCGGGCACCTCCGGCAGGGGCAGGCGGCTCAGGGCGTCGGCAGGTCCCAGGTCCTTCCCAGGGCGGTAGACCAGCTTGTAGCGGTAGGCCGCCAGCGTCAAGGCCCAGCGAACCACACGTGGTGAGGCTTGCACTGGAACCGCCTTGTCAGGTCCCAGCAGCCCCAACAGCGGCTTGTGGTCCGTGACTGCCTCGAATTGCCGGCCCCACAGGTACTGGTGGAAGTGCCCGACCCCGAACATGAGCGCCAGGCCTTCCTTGTCGAGCTGGCTGTAGCGTTGCTCCGCCGCATGAAGCCGGCGAGAAGCAAACGCCACAGGGCGTTCCTGACCATCCTGACCCCGGTGCGATAGGACGGCTCCTACCCCATACGGCGACGCATCCACGGTGAGGACTACAGGCTTGGCCGGGTTGAAGTGCACCAACACAGGAGCCTTAACGACCAACTCCTTGCTGTGCTTGAAGGCCAAGTCCTGCTCCTTCTTCCAGGCCCACTGCTCACCATCTCGAAGCAGACGATGCAGTGGCTCTAGATGCGTCGATAGGTTGGGCAGGAACCTCCTGTAGAAGTTGATGAGGCCGAGGAAGCTCTGAAGCTCCTTCTTGCTCTTGGGCTTTGGTGCCTTGAGCACGGCCTCAATCTTGCGGGGAGCCGGGGCCAGGCCGGCCTGGGAGATGATGTGTCCCAGGTACTCCACGCTGGGGGTCAGGAACACGCACTTGTCCAGCCTCAGCTTGAGACCGGCGTCCTGCAGTCGTGTCAGGACTTTGCGCAGGTTCTGCAGGTGGTCCCCGTCGTCGGTACCGGTCACCAGGATGTCGTCCAAGTACACCGCCACGTGCCTCATGCCCCTGAAGAGGTTGTCCATCTCCCTCTGGAAGATGGCTGGGGCTGAGGCCACGCCGAACGGTAGGCGCGTGTACTGGAAGAGTCCCATGGTAGTCGAAATGGTGACACACTTCCGGGCGGCATCCTGGAGCACCAGCTGCTGGTAGGCATCTCGAAGGTCGAGCTTGGAGAACTTCTGTCCCCGGACAGAGCCGACCAGAGATCTTCGATCCTAGGCAGCGGGTACTTCTCGACGGTAGCGACGGGGTTGATGGTGACCTTGAAGTCCCCGCAGATCCTGACGCGGCCGTCTCGCTTGAGGACTGGAACAATCGGTGCGGCCCACTCGGAGGTCTTGACGGGCACCAGGATACCCTCTCGCTGCAGCCGTTGCAGCTCCTGGGTGACCCCGTCCTTCAGGGCGAACGGCAGCGGACGCGGCCTGAAGAACCGAGGCCGGGCTCCCTCGGGTACGTGGATGCCGACCGTCGTGCCGGCAAAGGTGCCCACCCCCGGCTGGAACAGGGACTGGAAGTCGGTCAGGAGGCTCGGGACGTCTTTCACCACGTGCAGTGCAGCTTCCTGGTACTCCGGCAGCCGAACACCCAGCGAGTGAATCCAGTTCCGGCCCAGCAGCGTCGGCGACGACCCCTTGGTTAGATAAAGGGGAAGGATTGCCTCCCTGTCGCCAAGGCGAACGCTGACTTGGGCCCGGCCCTGGACCTGGGAGAGCTGCCCGGAGTAGCTGCGCAGCATGACGTCGGACGCCTCGATGGACACGCCAGGAAAAGTCCGCTTGAACAGCTTCCCGGCCATGACCGACACGCTGGCCCCTGTGTCCAGCTCAATGGTGAGGGGGTGCCCGCAGACTTCGACTGACACCAAGTAAGGTGGCACAGACGATGGAGGCTTACTCGTCTGCCACACGTCGAAAATCTGCGGGTCCTCGGCCACGACGTGGAGCCTGGCCGAGTAGGGACCCGAACCTGGTGTCGCTCGTCCCCGCCGCGTTTTCTTGCGACGGCCACCCTGGCCGCGGGCTTGGCTGGAACCCGGGCTTGAACCAGGCTGCTGCTGCTGCTGGCCGCCGCTCGTCCTCCCCCTCGGCAGACACGTGCGAGGTGCCCAGTTCTCCCGCACGTGAAGCACTGTGCTTGGACGAACTGGCACTGTGAGGGGAGTGGGCAGCACCGCAGCGGCTGCAGGCACCGCTCCTTGCCGCCATCTTGTTCAACGCTGCTTCCGTCGACGGTGAGCCGGCCGCACGCGCATCTCGCTGGCGTCCTTTGCTGCTGCTTCATCGCCTGCGTTGCTTTCACCGCGTCGTCGAGCGAGGGGTCGGGGAGCTCCAGGAGTCGCGTCTGCATGGCGGGGTCGTTGATGCCGCAGACGAACCGGTCCCGGAGTAGCGAGTCCAACTGGTCGCCGAAGGCGCAGGTGTTCGCTAACCCTCGTAGCGCAGCGACGAACTGCCCGAGGGTCTCCCCGTCCGGGCGGCTCCGGTTGTTGAAGCGGAACCGCTCCATAAGCGTGGACGGCGCCGGGCTGAAGTGCGAGCGCAGCGTGGCGAGCAGCTCACCCAGCGTCTTCACGTGCGGCGTGGCCGGCTTGAGGAGGTCGAGCAGGAGACTGAAGACGCGGGTCCCGCAGCTGGCCAAGAAGATGTCCCGACGTTTCGCCTCGGGCGTGTCGTTCGCCCGGAAGAACGACAGGCCAGGCGGACCCATCTCCCTCGAACGGCTCGAGCCTCCCGTACAGCGGCATGGCGACTGGAGCGGGCGGCGGTGTTGCGACTCTCTCGGCGGCGTGGGCCGAACCGTGCACGTTGTTGGCCTCCAGTGCCACGGTTCCTCGTCGCCAGTGTTACCATCTTTCTCGAACCTGGACGAAGGGGGCCGAAGCACCCGCCGAGAAGAGACGCCTTGCAGCCTGGTTGTGAGGGTGGACGATGACTGACCGGGGCGGCGTAAGTAGCTCCCCGGCGTTTATTAGCGCGGTGATCAATGTTGCCCGCCGAGGCTGACGGCCATCGACGGGTGGACTGGAGGGGGCGCTACGTGCTTGTCACAACCATGATGATGCAAGCTTGCTTTTGGAACTTAGATGCGAATCCGAAAGAACGATTATTTTCAGGATGAAAGGTGAGCCGAACCGTATTCGCAACTTTCACGACCTATAGGGGGCGCACCGGTGCCTATCAAAATGGCTGTCATCTGGATGATCATCGTAGAACAGCGGTACGAGGCTGGTCTGCGACGCGTAAGTAATTATAGTTTTTCTATATACGAGCAGTATTATAGCCTTACATTATTTTTTTCACGCCAGGAAGGTGTAGGCAAGCCCGTTTATTTTGAGGCCAATCATCCAGGAGCTAGAGAGCGCGATTCTCACACCGCGGTACTACCATCGCTGAAAGTTGCGAATTATTCGAACGAACACACTGAGAAAAAAGTAAAAAAAAACGTGCGTATAATGTCGATGACGCTTCAGGTGACTCTATGTTTGAATGACGAAGTTGATTCCGTAAATGATGAAGTCACAACAAGGCGTTGTGCTCTAAACAAACCGTTGCTAAGGCCCTTGCTACGGACAAATGCATGGGGGCTCAACGCGATGTTAGAATTTGTTTGATAAAAGAGTGAATCATATCTTTTTTGAAAGCATTGTTCCTTTTCAATAGGTAATCATGAAGATCGTTTCTATCTTCTCAGTGCCATATTGTGGTTATAAAAGCCCGTAATAAAGTTTTCCCACCGGTTTCGCCTTGCTAGCATACGCCACGATGACATCGCGTGTCCAGTGGTCCTTTCTGGTGAAGCAAGCTACTGCGTTGAATTAATTGTTGGCTACGAGGGACGAAACATTTATTCTCGGGGTCAACTTTCTCTGGAGCTCCGTAAGCGAAGAGTGCACGTGCATAGCTTTGATTGAAGCTCGGGGTGCGCGAGCTGGCGAACGCCTACCCGTAGAGGCTTCCGCAATCTTAGAGAAGGGTGAAAGCGCTGTAAAGGCGAATCGTAGTATCGATAAGCTACGACGACGACTTGAAGCGTATCAATGTCAAAGCGCAAACCAGCACGTGTTTCAGGATGTTTACAGCACAGAAGTTGCTTCAGCGAACGTTTGTGTGATCGAACTAATTGTCCGTTATAAAGTTATAAAGTTATAAAGCAGTTATAAACTTACCTAGTTTTTTTCCGCTATTTGGAGTATCGTTGAAAACGGAAGAGCCCGGAGAATTTTTTTCTCGCTGTGAGGATTACAAGGAAGGTGCAAAGCACACTCTCTTATTGCGAGCCTGAAGATAAAATTTTGTGTCTGGACCTAATTATGTTCGAGTCAAAATAATTGCATAATTAAATTGCACGGGAAGAGAAAAATCCATAAGGCATTGATGCTGTTTCACTATAATAAGCAAATCAAATGTTTCTTTCACTGCATTTTTAGCAGACCTCAGTACATGTGATGCTATTTATCAGGTAGCTTATTTCGTATCGCACGTAAATATAATTTTAAGCAGTGATAGAATGTAGGCGAGCTATTAATGAATCGACATCTTGTAGACCGTGAGATAGGGAACGATAAAGAAACAACAACAACAAAAGAAAAGAAACGGACGAAGACAACGAAATTTCAAACGCAGCTGAAATTTATTGGTTTGAGCACACCAATAAATAGACTTCCAGACACATGGAGAAAAAGTAAGGGAAGCAAGCTTTCTCCGTGTTTTTGAAAGTCTATTTATTGGTGTGCTCAGTTCAATCAATTTCAGCAGCGTTTAAAATTTTGTTGTCTTCGTCAGTTTTTATTTTTGTTTTTTTATTACCAATTTCAGGGTCCCCATCTCACGGTCTACAAGATGTCGTAAATACAATTCGGTATTGTAAACTTGATAAGTTGTTTTAGACCTGCCATGCTTCCAATAAATGTAAGATCAAAGTACTACCATTAAACGGAAGATTCAAACATTTGCAGACGACATGCTTGAGTCGTTCTGCTTGCGTTCGTCGTCTGCTGCAGGTATCTCGAGACGTCGGGATGATCGGAAGTTGCCGTCGCAAATATTTCTTAAAAATCCGATTCTCTGGAAACTTTCGTCGCGCTAAATGTGAGATCTAGGGTTCCTATATCTATATTTTTTAGACGTTTCAATCCCACGTTTGACTTTTGAACGATCCATTATTCGGAGCGACATCCAATCCCGTGTATTCGTCCATTGCGAAGCCCCTAACGATGGTTTGTTTGGAGCTGTGACGTCGAACTCACGGAGTCATTTGCAAGCAGTGTTGGCGGTAACGCGTTACAAGTAACGGCGTTTCGTGCAACACGTTACTTTTGGTCACCGAGTAACTTACTCAGTAATGTTACAAAAACCGTAACTGCTAACGTACTCACGTTAACAATTTTGAGTGACGGGTAACGTATTTAGGTTATGTGGTTACACCTTCCAAAAAGTAACATAAAATTACACTTTAATTTATTTCGCTTTTGACTGATCGAAGCCGTCAAGGTACTGCTCCAGATGGTGAATTACCGACTCGTCATTTGCCCTTTCAAAATCATAAAATGTGTTTGCTTCGGCCGGGTAAGTTTGACAAACAGAAATGTCATACTAAAAAATACTGATTTGTGATCTGATATCCGGTCATGAACAAAAACATTGCATTCTTCAAAGTGTTTACTAATAAATGAAGGTCAAGTAACGAACACGATGTATCAGCAATACGTGTGGGTTCTTTAACGACCACGACTGAAAGCCAGTTTAAGGAACGAATCAGATACATTTGCACCCAGCCTGACCAAACCATCATCCGACCAACTGACGTTAGGAGCGTTAAACTCTCCTCCTATTATAAATTTATTTTAATTATTAGTGTTTGCGATCAAGTAATCATTTCTTTTATCTAAGTCTTCTGGAGACGACCCGGATTTCCTGTAAAGAAATCGGTCTTTTGGGAAGTGTGCCGACCGCGTCGACCTCAAGAGCTAGTGGTCATGTGGCTCAATTCCGCCGCAGGTGCCTGGCGTGACGCTGCCGGTCAGAGCGGGGCCAGGAGGCCTGTCAGGCAGCGTTCAGCGAGGCTGGTTTGGGCGTGTCGGTGTGACTATTTCTTCTAACTTTAGGTTGTGTGTGAAGCAAAACAATATTGTGACTGTTAGCTGTGCCGAAGAAATACGTGACTCACAACGATGTTAAATACGACGAAGAAAAAGAGGCAGTGCAAGTGTCTAAAGCACGGTGCAAAAAAATGCAACCCGGCTGTACGCATGCCAAAAAAAAAAAAAAAGAAGGAAAAAGTTCCTTGTTTTTGACGCGGAGCGATGCCCCTCTGTTTCCGGAATGAGACCTCCTCATTCCAAGAGGGAGGAACAAAACTGTTGCCCAGAGAAAAAGAAGTCTAAGAAAAATGTGTGACCTGTGGGAAATGTCAGAGAAAACAAGATTCTCTATGTGGGAGTGCTCTTCAAAACATGCAGCGGTTGAAGTTGCCCCACGTATCTTGCCAGCTTTGGTGTTTATTTTGACCTGATGCATGCTCACTAGATGAAATCAATTCAGACATTTCCTGGTCTATGAGCATTATCTGAGAATGCAGAAGACCAGAAAAAATCGCTTTCATAAGTCGAGGTCACACAGGAAAGATAGCAAAATTTAGGTGTTTAAAGTTCCGCAAAATGTAGAGTTGTGGAGAAAATAATTGAAAGAGCTTTGTCACTAAAGTGTCGAGGAAATCATCGTTTATCATATCATACTCAAACCTCGCTTACTTAATGAAGATATGTAAGGTGAGAAAGGCAATTATTTCTTCAAACAGCACATTTAAATAAGAAGGAAAAAAAATAAGAAGCCAGACTGTGTAAGTAAATGACCGCACTGAAACCACATTTGCGCTTTGAATATAAGCTTCCGCCGTTCCCAAAAGTCCCGATTTTTCACACGGGTAGGACTTATTTTTTCTCACAACCGAGCAGACAAAACAAACGAAGAATATGACCATTTTCACGCCGAATAGAGCTTCTCTGCTGCGTCTGGCAGGCCTCTGTCAGTCGTCTGATGACCCCGCTTTGCCCCACAGCGCCCTCACCGGCGTGCTTGCACATCGCGACACTCTCCTGGCCACCGGACAGCACACCTGCACATTCTAGTACTCCCTACCCAGAGATCCTGGGATCGATCCCCACCCCAGCCCGTTTTGATCTGGAAGAGCATCGTACTGGCGTGTGGTCGTGTGTCAGTACTGTGTGATGCAGGTTAAAGACCCCAGGCTAGCGGTTGGACTGCACTGACTCAATTTCTCATTTACAGCTGAGAGACAAGTCACCCGTTGAGGCAAACTAACTTCAGGCTGTATAAATATACAACACCCCTTTTTTTGCGTATAGATGTACTGTTGTAGAAAGCTTTTGTTCACACGCACGTGTTATATCAGCTAAAATTAAAACTGGGAGAAAGAATTGTGCAGAAAACAAGATTTTTTGGACAAGAAAAGTGTTAGGACGTACAATCATTGAAATGTATTGCAAGAACAAGGCATCTGTATGACGACGTCTAAACATGGGTTTAATTTAAGGCTACGAACTTAAAGCGGTGGATCAAAAGAAACGACTTTTATGAAATAACACTATTCGGAGTGATGGGAGACACAAAATAAGATCTGGTATTGGTTAACGGTCAGGTAAAATATGATGGAAAAATAACGTGGGAAAGAAAGAAGTCGCACTCGATTATTCACTATGGTTTAATGTTGCGGAAGCTATACAACAAATAATGAGTTAAGGAAATAGATGAGGGAGGCACAAAAAGTCTGGGAAGCGACCATACGAGAATCAAGATAAGATTTGGCAAAGTAATACTGGAAACGCAAAATCAAAAACAAGAGGGTAGAAATAACTGAAAAGAGAAACTATTACAGGAGGCATCTAAGCGAATCGAGAACATAGTATCCAAGCAACCGGAAAGAAAATGGACATATGAAGACATAGTTAGTGTTTTCCAAAAAAAGTTTGAGAAATATTGAATCAAACAGGAGGAAGAAAACCAAAACACAAGCTTAAAAGCTGGTGGGATAAAGAGGTTAAGGCAACAATATCGAGACGCCAAGCGGCATCTAGAGAACACAGATGAGCAAAGAAAAATGGGGCCACACCAGCTGAAGTAGCATCAAAATTGGAGGACTTTCAGGAAAGAAAGCGGGAGGCATCAGCATTATTGCAGGCCGAAATAGGGAGGGCAGAGGTCCAGTGGATGACAGAGATAAACCAAAAGGATAGGAATGCGGCAAAAAGGTTCTGGGAACACATCAGTGCACAGGGAAAAAGACAGGGGTACCAGCAGACACAAACGACACAAAAAGGGACAAATGTAGAGGGGGAAGAGGCAACAGAATATATTAAACAATCGAAGCAGCATTTTCGGAGTTAGAACCAGATCAGGCCGTAGGGAATGGTTGCGTCTACACAACACAAGAGGAGGAGCATACCGAAGAATAGGAAATGACCGCAGGGGAATGGGAAAAGCACAAGGAAAGGTTTCGGCTGGAACTGCTACAGGTCCAGACGGCAGACCAATGGGACTGATGAAACTTCTAGGCAAAAAAAGCAAATCGAAACTAAGGCAGGGTGTTGACCAGATACTTAAGGGAGGAGAGGTACGCAGTGACTGGAAATTGAGCAGGATGAAAATAATATATAATGGCAAGGGAGACGAAGACAGTATAAAATCATAACGACCATTCACAGTAACAGTAATATACAGACTAGCGATGCAAATTGTAAAAAGAAGAATGGAAGAATTAATGGGCACAGAGAAAGCAGAGTCTGGGGAAGCTTCAAAACAGTTACAGTAGTGATAGATGACTAGATGATAAGTTTTAGATGCGGAGCATCTCTTGCTCGGGTCTATGTCCCGCGGCGTCGTAGTCCGCACCCGCACTACGCACGCGCAACTCTCCTCCTTCCCTCTCTCCAACAGCTGCGCGTTACTCTCTCCGCTCGCTCTCTCTACCAGCTGCGTGCACTTCGCGTGGTTCGCTTCGACTCACACTGCGCGCGCATGCCCAACTCTCCTCCTCTAGTCTCCTCTCCTTCAAGTGTGAACATAAGCAGCGGTAGCGCGCGTTCCCCCGGAGGAGTGAAAGGAGGATAGTTTTGGGCGCGCGGGTCGCAGCGCCACGCCAGGGCTTTCCAGTGGGGTGGGCTTTCCCCGCAACTCTGCGGCTGTCGTCTGCTAGCGTTTCTCAGCCGCTCGCGTCCGCCGCAGCCCAAATCCGGCCGGCCAAAAGAAATCAGTCAAGAAGGGAATAAATTAATTAAGCAAAGAGAAGCTATGCTTGCCAATTCTAAGGAGGATAATTTGGAAATGATGTAAATATAAGCAGAAGAAAAGTTATGCTAAATCTAAAAGAAGAGAGCTATCGGGGGCTGGTGCGGGGAGAACCGACGCGACGGAAGAAGGAGAAAAGAAAAATGAAATGCAAAAGGAAGGAAAAGATTAGCAATTAAAAATAAAGGCAAGCGAGAAGCTGTACCACGAGTTCAGCGCTGTTGACTCCACTTCACTCCGTTCTTCGGATGAAGTGTGATGGAAGCAACAGTCCCGTCAGTTAGTCGGTTGGCGCAAGCAAGCGTCAGCACCACCCCACAAACTAACAGCAACGCTACGTCCACTGAAGACAAAGCTGCGCAGCGAAGGGCACGCGACGCTGAGCGCAAACGCTTGAAGCGAGCGGCAGACCCTGAACTACGGCAACGAGAAGCGGCGTCCATTCGCAAGTTAACAACGTAATAACACGCAAGTTAACAACGTTAATAACAACGTTACTAACACCGTTAATAACACCGTTAATAACAATCCGCGATGCTCCGCATCACCCCATGGTTCCCCTCGGGAAGATGGTGTAATTTTTCGTAATCACTGAGTGCATAGAGATAGCAATGACAAGTCAAAGGCTATTATGAGTGGCATTTTTGGTCATCAAAGGGGCTTACGACAATGTGAACCAGGAAAAGTGAAAGCCGTTTACAACTCCCTGTAACACCGAATTGGAGCGCAGCTCTTGAGGAGTAGGAGGAGGAAGGGTACTCAGGGGAGGGTATACCCCTCCTTCTCCTCCGGGGGGGGGTCACGTGACCTCGGGGGGGGCGGATCCCCCCCGGGTCACGTGACCCCCTCGAGGTCACGTGACCCCCCGACATGTCCCAACATGTCGGGAGGGGGTCACGTGACCCCCGCGACATGTCCCAACATGCACCGTACGTGGCCTCGGGGGGTCACGTGACCCCCCGAGCCCCCGACATGTCCCAACATGTCGGGAGGGGGGGTCACGTGACCCCCGCGACATGTCCCAACATGCACCGTACGTGGCCTCGGGGGGGGGGTCACGTGACCCCCCCCCGAGCCCCCGACCCCCGACATGTCCCAACATGTCGGGAGGGGGGTCACGTGACCCCCGCGACATGTCCCAACATGCACCGCGCGGGGGTCACGTGACCCCCGCGACATGTCCCAACATGCACCGCACGTGGCCTCGGGGGGGGGGTCACGTGACCCCCCCGACATGTCTCAACATGTCGGGAGGGGGTCACGTGACCCCCGCGACATGTCCCGACATGCACCGCGCGGTTACGCCGACGCCGACGGCGACGCCGACGGCGACGCCGCTCAAGCCGGAAACGGGCGCCTAAGAGCTGCGCTCTAAAACCTCTGGGGACCAAGCTGAAGGGATACGCATGGTTAAGTTTCTAGAACGGGTTTATACGGAGCATAGGGTGGCTATAACATGGGAAGCCGAAGCTACAAGTCCAGCAGCAATAAAAAAAAGGACTTAGACAGGGTTTCCCAGTGTCTCCCCTGCTCTTTATGATATACCGCAGTGAGATGTAAAAAAAGATTAGAGCAGTGCAACCTAGGTTTTGACCTGACTTACATGAAGGAAGGTCAAAAGTAAATCAAGTATTGCCAAGGTTAATGTATGCAGACGACATTGTACTTGTATCAGAAAGTTGTGATACAAAACAGGAACTGATTAGGATTTGCAGCAGGGAAGGGGACAGTTTAGGCCTAAAATTCAGTAGGGACAAGTCGGGTATAATAGTTTTCAACGACGAAAAGATGGAACCCCTGGAGATACAGGACACAGTGATATAAAACACGTAGAAAAGTACAAATATGTGGCAGTATGGTTAAGTGAGGAAAGAAAGTATCTAAAATAGCATGAAGATATTGTAATAAAGAAGGGGAAACGAGATTAAGCTACTATGGAACAGAGGGCACTCTAGAACTATAATAGATATGAAGTTGTTAGGGGTGCATGGAAGGGAGTCATGGTGCCAGGACTGTCATTTGGGAATGCGGTATTCTGTATAAGGTAAGAATTCCAGGCAGATTTAGATATAAGGAGTGTGGGTAGGTTTGCATTGGGGGCACATGGGAATACACCAAGGGTGTACAGAGGGATATGGGTTGGCCATCCTTCGAGAGCACAGAAGCAATACATGGGTTGCACGTGACGTCATATCCTTCCTCCTTTCTGGTGGCCAAAACCTGCTGTTATACTTCGTTTCACCTTATGTGCGAGCGAAGGCAAAGCTGGAAGCGCGAGCACGAAAGCTCCGTGCCTTCAGGCTTTGCTCGAGCGCGCGAGCTGGGCAGAAACGCAAAAAGCGCTGGTCTCGCACTTCTAGCTTTGGCTTCGCTCGCAGATAAAGTGAAACGAAGTATAATGAAGCTGTGCTCACTCGTTTCCGCTCGCTCGCGACGCTCGTGGACTGCTCGTAGAATATGCACAGTAAAGGCTACGCTCGAGGAAGTTCGGCCACCAGAAAGGAGGACCAATTTACGTCAGTGCAACCTATGTATCAGTAAAATAAAATTTGAAGAATGACTAGCTGAAATTGAAGATCCATGGTTGGCAGCGAAGGTGTACAAGTATCTATATAAAAAAGTCTAAACACCAAGTGGACAAATCGAACCCGCAAGCTGAGATCTAAATACATTGAAGGAGTGGGACCGATCAAAGCATATCAGTAGAAAAGAAAGTAAAGGAAGCGGAGAGGAAATTTTGGGAAGAAAGAACGCAGGGGAAATCAGCTCTAATAATATACAGGGCACATAAACAAGAAATAAAGAAGGAACAGTTGTATGATAATTCATTGGGGAGCTCATGACTGTTTGAAGCTAGAACGGGGTGCTAAGAACGAAAAGATATAGGGCCAAATTCCAGGAAATTCACACCCTGTGTGACAAATGCAACCACGAAAGGGAAACTATAGAACATGTAATTTTGAGGTGCACGGGGCTTCGTCCCACCCTCTTGGGGGGGATGACTACGGATTTGGAGGGGGCACTGGGATTTGCAGACATGGATAGACGAATGGATAGTGAAGGAATTGAGGTAACTAAGAGGAGACTGGAAGGTTGGTGGAGAAGATCTAGGGAGGGGTAAAAATACTGATAAAAATAAGCAATTGAAACAGTTTAAAAAGCAGGGGGAGGGTTGTGTTAGAAGAAAATTTATTCAAACTTAAAAAAAGAATGGATGACGAAATGTAATGCTAACGAACAAAAAGTTAGGGCGCAAACAAGCTGGTGAAGGTTTAACATTTTAGACAAAACCCCGAGACTGGAGGAGGGGGGGAGGACTCACAACACGAAGTCTCAAAGACTTGATACTTCGTGTTGTAGTGCCCTTCCCCTCCCCCCCCCCCCCCGTCTTGGGGTTTTTGTCTAAAATGTAATGCTAGGTGGCGCAAGATGCCGCCCGTTACAAAAGGTATAGCCATTACCATCCACCCAGTTCAACGCAGCTGCGCTTCGCGTTTGGTGCGTTTGAATTTGTGTCGATCGGAAGTGTTGCGTTCGCCTTAAAGGGCAGCTCCGCCGTCAATTTGAGCGTTTTTATCGAAACATATTTTCGGAAAGGGTACTAAAAATGTAGCCTATAGCAGCGATTAAATCATTAAAAAATTGTTTACATAATTTATAATCGTTAAAATACGCTGAAACCGATACCGAAACTAACTTGCCACTCGACTGGTCCGCCATTTTCACGTGACGTCACATATGGTATAAACACTCGCATGTGTGCAGTTTGAGCCTGGCCAGCCTGGCAGCAGGTCACTGTTCTGTGTTCGTGCCGCGGATAAAAATGGACTCATCAGGCTCGTCTGAATCGAGCAACGACGAGGATATGCTGCTAGATTTTGAGGACGATGACGATAACCCGTTCTCATACGATCCGCCTGCGTCGCCTCCGAGGGAACCGCCAGCGGCGGCTGCATTCGTGATCCGCCGCCATGTGGACCGAGATGCCGCTTTCGAAGCGGAATGGTAAGGCAGCTTTTGTTGCTAGGACGCCAAGAAAAACTGATCGACGTTATGCCTTTTAATTGGAGGCACTTTTTGTTATATCTTGGGGTCTGACAATAGACGGTTTTAGTAGACCGTGCTTTCAAGCGACGCTTCCGTAGCGCGAGACCCTACGGCACAACACCAATTTCCTCCAGTCGCCATTACGCGCTCTTATAACTGTATAAACCGATAACATATGCAAAAAGCGGACAGTCGCTAGCACCAACAAGCTACAAAGCAAGCACCCTGACCAACATGTGACGTCACGGCAACGTCAGCGCCATCATGGCAGCCTCCGTGTGCCGCTCTTGCTCAGTGTTGCCAGTAGGGCCGCAGCAAGTGATTTGGGTGTGTACATGTAAATTTCAAAATTCATTTTCTTCTAAGAAAATTAATATTTTTCCGAGATATTTTGTACACATGCTCAGGAAGGGCATCCAAATACATGGTGAAAATTTTATCGAAATCGGTAACCATCAAAATTACGGCGGAGATGCCCTTTAAGCGCCATGTGTTGAAAGCAGGCTACTTATGGCTAGTGAAAGCTTCTGAAATCCCACATTGAGAATACTGGTAAGCGACCGTCTATGGAAGCTTGCACGTTGAGGTTTCTGGTGAGATCAAGCCATCGTGTTACAACCCGGATGTTTTTTTTTTGCCAGAGTAACGAAAATGGTCCGCAGGCCGCGAACGGTCAAGGCTCGCCGTCCACGCTCCTCGGCAAGGGGGACCCTGTATGTCCCGCGACGGCAGTGGTCGGACACAGTGAATGGGTCCGAGCACTGCGTCACGCCACAAACCCAATGATTGAACATATGTGCGCGCCGAACGATGACATGCGCTCGTGTTCAGTTCATTCCGGAACTCAGTCTGAGCCTGATCTAGGTGGTTTTGGCTTTCCGCTGTGTCGAAAGGTACTAACGGTACTAATGCGCCAGAACCAAAACTGGGGCGTATGAGCCGCGGCCCGTAGTGCGACGGGGGATCAACGGAGCGACAGCTCGCGCTGCAGAACTTAGGATCATGGGTTCAGACCCGTAGAGCGTGGTGCACGTTAAAGACTCCGTGCTAGCGGTTGTACTGCACTGGCCAAATTTCTCTCCTACGGCTGGGAGACTCGTCGTCCGTTGAGGCAGACGAAGTTCTAGGCTGTATAAACGTACATACAACCCTCCCCCCTCCCCCGTAGTACGACCGTTCAGGACTGCGGAAATGGTCTTGAAGAACCGAGAAACGGTATCTTGTGTTTTACGATAATCATATGTCGTTAGTATATTCTACTTGCTAAGCCAAATAAATATTTGCCCCTTGTGAGAATATGCTTGCGTGACGATATACCGTTCGTGCTCCTGACGGATGTTAGCGAATCCTTTATGTCCGTGGCGTGGCTCGCAGATTATCGCTACCCCTCGGATTGACTTCACCATTTCGAGAAAACGATGTTTTTCCCCCTCTTTTTGCTTGCAGGGCAGTGTAAAAATTACAAACACGCGAGAACAAAGAATCCGATTGAGTACGCGTGACAAAGACCTACGCACCTTTTAAAGATGCACGATAAATGCTGTCCAGCATGGGAAGAAACTAGTCCTTTTTGTTGGAAGTTTGAATAGCGTATGCTGGCAGCTAGTTTCCTGTCCGGTTTGTCTATACTACGTTATACCGTAACTTGGCAAACTAGAAAGGTCAGAGATGCTGTGAGGGAATCACAGTCGCTGAGTAAAGCACGTGAAAGCTATTTTTAGGAGCAGTACCATAGCCTTCTCTATACTAACAAAGTTTGGCAGGTCGGCACGTGACGCGGCAGCCGAAAGTGAAAGGGTAAAGCGGCAGACAAGAGCCATGTAACGGGCGCCCCGCTACGGCGCGCGACCCCGAAACACGCTTATCCTGAGCGATGGAATGTCCGCTCGTGCTTCTCGGGTTCCTCAGGCTACCGCTTGTTTTCTCACCGGTTTTAAAAACCATGTTTCGGGTCCTCGCCGCTGCAAAAGCTGTGCGCTGAATACCGGACTCCCCGAGAAATGCTCTGTGCTACCAGATCCTCGCGCTCCAAATCTGCGACCGGGCAGTCTATGGCTCCGTCATCGAACTGCCAGGCTTTGTGAGTATAGAAGAGGCTATGGCAGTACCCACCATCGTACGTTTTCACGTGCCTCGCTCGAACACTCTCATTGGTTCACGGAAGTTTTAGGTTGTTTCGTTTGCCAAGGTATGGGCAACGACGTCTCATTTCCTTGCTCATGATGTAGAATACCCGCGACTTTGGTAAAAGCTGGGAAACTTGGTCGAAGAAAAAAAGACAGGGGAAAAGAACGTCTTAAACTTAGCTACTGCGTTTATCTCCTTAAGTTCGCAGTGCACGCAGGCGAAACGCTGCAAAACCAATGAGTGGCACCGGTTTCTAACCTAGTAGCGTCTTGCTGTTTGACAATTGCTAAAATACAAACGTATGCTAAAAAAAAATTAGGGTGCAACAAAAAATGGAAGGTGAAAGGGGGGGGGAAGGGGGGAGGGGGGCGCCTGGCCTATCTGTCGTGTGAGTATTTCTGGGGCCGTCCCTGTGCGGCACCTTGGAACAGTTTATCGCAAGGCAAAACATTATCTCAGGTACCCCGGCGCCTCCGCGGAAGTGACCGGTTCAGGGAGAGGCGAGATCTGTAGAAAGGGGCAGCTGCGAGGGGGCCCCCTTTTGTTGTGCGTATGCAGTGAGCATACCCCAACTTGCCCAATGGACCTTTTGGCGAATATGTGCTGCTACCTAGACACGCGACTGGGTTCGAGACTAAGTGGCCAGAAAACAACGCGCGCGCAAGGCCTCTCCTACCCGTTCGACACCCAAAGCGTCAGCCACATCTTGCTCCCCATTGAGGCGCTGTGGCCTAGATACGGCTCCCCCAAACTCGCCTTTGTCCCCATCCTGCGTAATTTTCTGCCCCGAAGTCGACACAAAGAAACCATCTTCCATCTCTACTCGGCCAGAAGAAAGAGAGAGAGGGTACTAAACATTTACTCTCGAACCGATGTTTCTACAAAAGGTCCATTTGTCCGGACAAACGCAAATTGTGATCTACACAAAAAAAAAAAAATCCTAACGATGGCGTCCCAATGGACGTTGTCATCAACGACTTACACGACAGTTTGCCCCCTTTAATGAGGTACTCATATGACGACTGCAGCTGCTTGAGCAAACGATGTGTTAGAGCGCGCTTTACAAAACCTGTGCAACTTGTGACTTTCGGCGAAGCAATAATGTATTCCTACAAAAGGGATTTCTCCACGAGAAAGAGAAACTACACCAGATTTCTGTATGGGAAAGGAGGTGGTTCAGAAACTTCAATCGAGGATTCACAAAACAGAGTCCAAGTTGTCGACTAAATTCCTTCTACGTATTCTTCTCGTGCGTTTCTTTTTTATTTTTTATGCCGGAAGAAGCAGCTGTTCTATGGACCCACACGCACACGCAAAAAGAACTGAAAAAAAGAAGAAAAAGAAGAGAACGCAGGAAAGAACAGTGGCCCAATCCAAAGTAGTGTGCCTCTGTTGGGGCACCCTTAGCCTGCGGGCCCCTCTCTGTCTCGGAGAATCCTGGCCTGACTCAACAACTCATACATGAATCATTTGAATGGAGCTTTTTTTTTTTCCCTTGAACACCAACCGCCAATTTTGTGTCGAAAAATATTTTGTTTGTTTCTAAAGTTGAGGCTTGGGCGAGTTGGTACATACTTCGGAATTAAAAGCAGCGCGAAAAGACGAGGACCAGACAAAGAAGTGACATGGACGCAGCGCTGACTTACAACAGAGTTTATTGAACGCAAAATCGCAATATATAGTTGCGTTGTCATGAACAAATGAGAGGAAAGAATTCAGCCTACGTGATACATCACCAATAAAAAATAAAACAATAAAATAAAAACTAAAACAATAAAAAATGCGTCATGACACAGCTCGTCTTTTCGCGCTGTTTTTAATTCCGAAGTTTTGTTTGTTTCCTTATAATGGTTCCTATTTTTGGTTGACGCCGTATTTGTTTCAGCTCCTGAGGGAGTTCGCAAGCTCCGTCCTCACGCCCGGCAGTGGATGGAACCGCGAAAGGCATATTGTTGCCAGAAGGTGCGGCTAATCTGGTTTAGCGGAGCTAAGGCGATCATGCTGTTTTAGTTCCTTATTGATTTTCCCTTTGAAATGCCCTGCAGCTTAAAAGAACGAGTACACAACACATGAAAATAGCACTTCCTGACAGTAAGACCGCTAAGAAAATAACACCTCAGAAAATACACACACCAGCTTTTCGCTTCGGGTATGTTTTGATCGAATCTTAACCACTATGCGAACAAAAATCGATTCAAGCACAGAAAACAATGGGTCTTTTCCACAGTACGGCCGCGATCGTGGCGCGCCCTGCGGGAATCGCTCGAAACACCTTTGGGGGCTCCGGCCGCTCCGTCGTCCGCACCAGCGCCTGGCGTTGTCTCCCGGTCCATGTGTTTACGTGTGTTCTCTTGTTGTGTTGTCCTGTCGTTTACCATTCTGAACGTCTCTTTCTGTTTTCGTTTCGCGTTCATCTTTTCTTCGAAATGGCTGAGGGCGACCCTAGAAAATTAACAAATGACACTGTCTACTTTACAGACGACCTTGTTCGTTTTTATACCTTCAAAGCTGAATAAACCGCCGACGCCGCATCGGTTCCTGTCATCGACTTCGGTGTCGGGCTGCGGAGAAAACCTCACCGGAGGAAAGCTCACCTGAGATAAGCTCACCGGAGAAAAGCTCACCGGCCTTTTGACCGATGCGGAGAAAAGCTGACCTACGAATCAAAGAATCGAGCGTTGACACAAGTGAAATACGCTCACCTAACTGAAGTATGCTGGGATGCTTTATACAGGTGCGGTCATTCTGCACTTCACTAACGGAATATATATAAGAAAAAGAAAAAAAAAGGCATCGTGTAACACGTCAGATGTTGCCCGACGAAAATAAAATAAATCATTTCGATAGAACCCTAATTTAAAAAAAAAAAATAACGGGGGAAATAGAATTAGTGCAGAAGGCTGCAGCTCGAGTAGTTTCTGGGGACCCTTTATGTAGTATGCCGACACCGCATTGCAAAATCTCCATACTTCACCATTTGTTTAAGAAGGAGTGGTTTGAATTCCTACCTTATTAGAACGGAAAATAAAGAAAAAGTCGTATTTCCTCTATCCTAGTTACGCGAAGCGGGTTGACATAAAAGCGGAACAAGGGCGGAGAATGAAAATCAAGATGACCTAAATCGTGATTCAAATGAGACCGGTTTTATCAGGATGATTTATATCAAAACTTGGCCGCAGAGATAAGTTTAGATCTTTTTTTATCATTTTTGATTTTTATTATTTTGTGTTTTTTATATGGCCATAAATTTTGCATTTAAATCAAAGATTCATCACACAATAAAGATTTACATGGGGCTAAACACGAGCAAAAAGCAGTGGTCTTTGGTGCAAATCGATGCGTTGTGCTTTATTTCTACCTCCGACTTCTTTCGTCAGTTACCTCTGACCTTTTCGTAATGAAACCAGAACGTATTATAGAAGCGAAAACTGAGAAAGTGATGTCGTATTGCCAGAAAATTAGATCGCAAAAAAAGAAGCAAATCCAACTTTTTCGTTAAGAAAAAAAAATAAAAAAAAACGAAGCGGTTTTAGTTCTAGTATGGCGGGGTTTTCACGAACAAAAAGGTGCTACAATTGCAGTAATTCTTTTTTCTGCGTTGTTTTCACTGATCGGAAGCATTTATCAAACAACCAGCCGTGTTTAGAAATGCATATAGTGATAAATAATCAATATTTGCTAGCTACAGTGATATTAGTCTGATTTAAATAAAATAAATCTTACATACATTTTTTTAATCAGACATTGTTTTTTAGCACACAACAGCGCGATTTGGTGTGAAGTGTGTACACTGCGAGACCCTGTCAACATAAACCAATGATCAACTTTATTTTTTGAAATTTAGTAGTTGCTATTAAAACTACTAGTTCGGTGGAAATTGCTCATTCGGGGCTCAAACTTATGCGATAAAAGTTTGACGCTGATCACCCTCTTCTCTAAGTAAACTGCGAAAAATCCCTTCGCGCTAACTCTGTTGCACGGTGTACCGCCTGCGTGAGAGACGCATAAAACCTTGGTAGCACTACTGCTATTAACGACCAATTTACATAATATTTTAATTTGAGGTGAGCTTTTCACTTGGTCCGCCAAAAGACTGGTGAGCTTTTGTCCGGGCGCGCACCAAAGTAGGTGTGCTTTTCTCCGGTGAGCTTTTCTCTGCGATTCTTTGCTGTCGCGTTGTGCAAGCAACTGAAAAAGGGGTCGGCTTTTAAGGCAGAGTCGCCGAGTGTTATGTAAGGAAATTAATGGTGTCCAGTTTCGATCCCGACCCAACCATCCAACTTGTATGGAGCTTGTGAGCTCCCCTTATGAGGGCCGGCCACTACAAGCAGCTGATTTTGTTCCCCTTGATTGCCTAAGTGTTTCAAGCTTATTGCGGTCTGTCACTTCGCCGCCCGGTGTAACGTTCGAGTGCACGGGGCATCGTAGTACCCGGGAATGTGTGAACAAACTCAGACGGTCTTGATATCGCGAAGGCTTGCCTGCACCATCAAAAAGTAAGGAACCGTATGTTAGAAACAATCTCCATTTGGATTCGGCACGTTTACGAGCCTTCGACAAACTTGGCCCAGCGAACAGGGAGTTCACGGTTGATTGCCAAGCCATTTTATCAGGATTCTGTCTCGGTATGGCTTGAATTCATTTCGCACGCTTTAAATGTTTTGCCAGTGACTGATATTTTCGGTGTTTTTTCCTTCACCGGAAACTTGGCAAGACGCGGATGTGTATAGCGCACGCCTGAAGAACGTAAAGTTTTATCTTGTTATTCTTTAGTTGAGTACCGGGTTCGCATGATTACGTCGCACAACCTCGCGGGCCTATTTACTGTTAACAAAAAAATACTCAGTGCAGGCGAGCTGGTGTAGGTTGAACATGATGAACATTAGGATAAAACATCGAGGGCAGGGGCGGAAACAGAACTTCTTTCAAGAGGCCCTGTTTCCGTCCCCGTCGTCGATGTTTTATCCGTTCATGTATTCGTATCTATTCACCAACACGCTCGTTTTCAATTATTAAACTTGAGACTGGGGTAGGGTAAGGAAAACGCAAAGGAAGACAGAAAAAGAACAGGCGACATCTCTCGAGACGTTGCCTGCTCTTTTCTGTCTTCCTTGCGTTTTCTTTTCTACTCCAGTCCCAGGTTCTCCATCATGTTCACATTTACTGTCTTTTAGTTAAAACAGAATGTCCCGCCGTCACATTGAGGAGCCCGCCACCTGACACGGGGATCCGTGTCATAGGCTTCTGAAAGCGGGGCAAAAAAGGTGGGGTGCTTGACATCAGGTTCTTTCGTGCACCAACCGCAAAAGGCTGCTAGAACTCTATTAAATGTTGCATTTCAACCATTTTTGCTCGTATTTGTGCAACTAAACAGCTGTATAGCGGTGAGGCATGACGACTATAATGCCAAGCCGCGAGAATAGCGTAGGAGTGAAGCCGAATCAGCACTGTCTGAACGGCTAAAGGGGTATTCACACGAGGGAGAAATCCCGCGGATTTCTCCACGGCGCGCGCGCATCACGAGACAAAAACGCGAGGCTTTTGTACATCGCAAAGCCTGACGTTTTCGTCGCGGGATGCGCGAGCCGTGGAAACAATCCCGGGATTTCTCCCTCGTGTGAATACCGCTTAAAAGCGGACGAGAGATCACCCAAAAATGGCGCCTTTCCTTTCTTCCCCTCTCTCAGAGTTAGCGCATGCGCCCAGCGATCTCTGAAAAAGGTGCAATTATGCAATTTCGACGTTTTTGTAATTCGGTGATTTAAATACCTATATTATGTTTCCCTTTTTTTAAAAGAAAGTAAAGACATTTTAAGCAAACAGGAACTGCCATGCTAAAACCTGAAATGCGATGTGAAGACAAACACTTTTTTTTAATGTCCACACAAGACGAAAGGCTATGCCGCATTGATCGTAGCGTTTCCTTTCCCACATTATGTGATGTCCTATAATGCGAAAGTACCGACGTCGAAGCGCTGAGGAAACGACACGAAACAATTAATTTTGAAGTGAACCGAGTCTTGTGTTGGAATGAAAAAAAAATAGATCACAAATTTTTACCGAAAACACTTCACTTCAAAGTAGAACTTCAACCAAGTGACAGTTAAACGCTTTCATGCCCATTTCAATGAAGTTGGGAGAACGATTTACTGCATCTTGTGAATACTTATGTGGAGCAGCATGTTTATGTTAGAAATATTTTGTGTAATCGCTGCGCAGTACCTGCCAAAAGAGGATATTATTTGAGCAGAGTTCCAACCGTTTTCGTCTACGTGTTCTACGAATACCGCAACACTGTTCGTAGAAGAAGCGATGAGGAAATGTCGTGCCATTGATGATACCATTGTAATTATAAAATAAAATGTTTAATCAGCCAATCATTGCCACCTGTCCGGTCGCCTGGGACCCCGACAACTAATGCCGTTCTCTGGAAAGTCCATTTAATTGGGAACCGGCCCACTCGTCATAATCTCACTCGTCACCGGAAAACTCGTCACAGGAAAATTGGCCACACCGGCCCTCTCATACGAGGTCCTTTCCTCATAGAAACACTCGTCAAGGGAGCGATTCATCTCCTGAACACTGGTTGCAAGGTTGACACCATGTCAGAGAGAATACGCTTGACCTTGTTTTACAGAAATGAACTAGGGTCCAGTGTCCTCTTGTAGCAAACGTTGTTTCCTTTTTTTTCTTCCTTTCCCTTGTTCACATTTACACAAGGGAAAGGGTCTAGTACCGCGCGTAACAAACAAAGCGTTTCTTTAGAAACGCGATAGCCATGTTTAGACTAATCATGCTTTGTCTAACAAAGGAACTACGAGCCCGGATTTTAACCCGTTCCGCCAAGAGGAGAACTGGACCGTGAACGCGGGTTATAACAAAGCTGCACTCCGTACAAATTTGACGTTCTTACCAGGGGTACGGAGAGTATGGAAGTAACGAAAACTCAGCGTGGGGCTCCGTTGCTACTGTACGACGGGGTTTTGCTAAACAGTTAGCAGAAGATACGGTGCGGGTATTTCCTGGTTCTGTCGGGATCGTACTATCGGCAAGGAAAGATAACTACTGACGAGTCCCTCAGTGTTGTAGTGGCCGTAGCTGGGAATCACACTCATGTCGGGGATCCAACTGTGACCAACATACTCAAATTCTGTAAGAGCACGACGAGAAAAGTAGCTAGAAGTATTTTGTCCTTTTGCATTTTGTGCAGTGGCAGGGTAGTTTCTAAACTGTTTTCTTGTGCGCTATTTTATCGCAGGGAATGGAAGCGACCTACCACGTCCGATCCTTCTTGATACCGCCGCTACTGTCGGTGAGCATACATCTTCCCAGATTCCTTCGTCAGGAACGCTGAAACGTACCATTCAAAAGCGGAGACAAGCACGCCAAAGTCCATACATTCTCCCAAAAAATGCGAGAAGACAATTCTACCAAAAGTGTACAAGGTAACTCAAGTCTTCGTACCATAAATTTCTATTGAACTATCCAGTTAATCAATTTAGAGCAATACGTTTGATATCTTTTCCAGGTGTCGGGGCTGCAAGACGAGACCATTTTTGCTTATGACAGCGGTTCTCGAGACAAAAACCTTCTGGTTTTCTGCACACCAAAAACAATTTGAGCGTCTTTCTTCTACGAGGGCAAAGTTCATGAACGGGACTTTCAAGGTAACACCGTTGCTATTCTACCAGGTGTACACGATGCAGGGGCTGTACCACGGTGCTGTGATCCCGCTTCCGTACGCTTTGCTTCCGAACAAGAAGGAGGAAACTGACCGGCGGTAAGCTCCATTGTGCGTATTGCATGGTTCGAGTTTTCGTAGGTTGCAAACTATAGCAGCACTTTCATTTTGTTTTCAGACTTTTTTTCGGTGCTCTCCGGCTTCGTGTCAAGTAAGGAAATCGAGGTAATGTACTGCGACTCCGAGGCGGCCGGGATCGCAGCGTATCGCAGGCATTTTCTCAAGCGAGGGTTGAAGGGTGTTTCTTTCGTCTGTGCCAATCGGTGTACCGGAAGCTGTGCAAGTTGGGCATGCAAGCGCGTTACTGCCAAGACGAAGATTTTGCTCTTCAGGTAATTACGTCCTTTTGTATATATTCATATTGATACACTGATACTTTATTCGACTTACCATGTCATGAAGCCTCCCCAAAAAATGCGTTCCTGTTTTGGAACGTCATATGCTGTAGCATATTTTCACAAGTTCATAGTATTCCCGAGCCCGATCACCAGAACAATCTTTAAACGCCGAAATTTTCATTCGTTTATTAGCTATTTTACGCGTTCTCATTACTTAATTTATTTAATCAGCACGGTTCGTTCATCTGTATAGTTGAATTATTATCTTATAGTATACATATAGTGCATAAACAACCAGTTGTGTAGCTGCCTCTTTTCTCACATGCCAAAAAAGGTTTAAAATACATTTGATCACCCAATAACAAAGGTGCATGTTAAACAATACAATATTTCATCGACGTTTATGCCAATAAGTATTGTCTTATCTAGATGCTTCCCAGCCACTTGGCCTTCCTGAGGTGTGTGAAGGGAGAACAAGCACTACAAGAACTGAAGATGGCCCAGCTAGACGCGGGACAGCCGCCGCCGCCGCTTCTCGCACAGAAATATAAAGATGTGAATGAGCGCATATCTAGAGTTCCAAAGGAGCACTTCGCCGGATCTCCTTTCTGCGCGCTTCGAAAGATTGCTACAAACATCCGGTTTTTAGTTCCATGTTTTAAGGGCCCGTGCAAGCTGAATAAAATCGAATTTGTTATTTGTTCTTTCTAAGCCGTGTCGTGGCATCTGGATATATTTATATAAATGTAGGCGCCATGTTTCAATCACAGCTGCCAACACGGTGTGTTAAATAATTCATAGAAATAATAACAAGTCAATGCGTAGTTCTACAGTCAAACTCTACGCCTCGACAGGAGTGTTACTCGTGGCGATTATTCCGGCGTGATGACAATTCCTCGTACGAGATGCCCCGTAACGAGTTGGCTGCCTTGACGAGTTCATCTATGACCAGTTGGCCTGTGACAACCGGGCTTGTGACGCGTTTTTCTAGACCCAATTAAAATATTTATACGTTTTGTGGAGCTCGTCAAGAGAATAAGAATGTTCCAACGGTTGTAGCACGATTTCCCCGATGTCATTTCCGCCGTCCGAAATGCCCCTTGCCATTCCCCCCAAGTTCCATAAACTCCGTTTTCAGAATCCCCTTCTCGCTTGCCTGGTTTCCTTGATGACTTTTCCTTGTTTCCTGAGAACGGCTGCTTTTGCAATTCAATGCCCAGTATTTGACACATCGGGCAGTCTTCTCACCTTGATTCTTTCAGTGAAATAAATATTTGCATCGGTCTACTACTAAAACGTCCTTCCGTTTTTGAGTTTTTAAAAATTCGACCTCCACCTCCTTTCATCTAGGAAACATACGACCTCAACATCCTTCGGCGAAACGTTATCCTCACGTCCAAAAGTCATTGAAAGTTGTCGATGTTCTTTTGTAAAAATAAACTTTAGGCTGCGCTTCTTTAGTGTTCAATTGTTCTACCATTTTTGTTTTCTTGAAAACTTTGCTTTTGCAGGTCAGATCGCTGTGTTGGTAACTTTTCCTTTTATTCTTAGTTCCATAACGACACTTGGGGGAAAAGACGGGGGAACTGACAAGGGGATAGGAGCAAAGGGGTTTCTGAAAGGATTTTGAGGACGGGGAAAATAACACGGGAAATTTGCAGCGAGGGATACTGACACAGGTGTTTCGGGATTGGGTTATTTCGTGCATCACGTGAGCTGAACCTACACGAGTTCCCGTATTCAACACAGTGCTTTTGAAGTTTAGCACTGTAGATAGTTCTGCGAACAGTGTATACTCCTGGGCAAATATTTGTCTAACAGTTTTGCAACGTTGAAAAGCATCGGAATGACTCAGAATCACTGCGGAGTTGACACTCGGGGAATATAAGACGGGGACTTTGGTACTGGGGGGAAACGGACCGCGGCACTTGAGACAGGGAACCTGCCGCAGGACAAACGTGCTACAATCGCATACCGTTCCAAAATCATCGCTTGGGCGAGTGCAGGTGTCCAAAACAGTGTTGCCATCTTTTTTTCGCGCGCGCCGCTAAATTGAGATTAGAAAGTCACTAAACAGTCGCTAGATTCGCCAAGAAGTCGCTAAAATATTCGCTGAATTCCAAAAGCTTATTAAACCCTCCTAAAGCAAGTGAGCCTCGAATAATCATATCTCAGGCGATTTGAGAGGTTAAACTTACACTGAAAAAAACTAGGACGGTTTTTATTTGTAATGTTTTTATTTGGGAAACGACTAGGCGGTAAGTACGAAAGTACGAATACGAAACGGGTACTTGTTAATTTTAACGCGGAAATAATGACTGCTTTGTCTTCAAGAACAGTTCAACAGAACAGTCTAGAAGAAGAGTTCTTCCTCGATGGTGACTGCACTCAAGTCACCTAAATCTGCTGATGTCGACGGTTCGTTGCCAGCTTTGTAGGCTTCAGCTGTACCAATTCGCCGAACAGCTTTTTCTGGAAGTTCGTAGTCGAACCACGTCTTTGCGCGCCTTTTGAGTTGGCGGAGAGCACGTGGGCACGTGGGCGCGGGAGAGATGGTCTGCAGTGTTGACGGTGTTGACATTTTTTTTAAGCGGGCCGCTGAATTGAGCATATATCCAAAGCAATATCGACTAGAGAAGCAAAAGGGTCTAGCCCGCGAGCATCTCCAATATTGTTCAACATAACAAGATTACGATTGAACACCAAAGTCGCTAAAAAAGTCGCTAGCCGCTAAATTTAGAAAATCCGTCGCTAAATGTAGAGAAAATCTCTAAATCTGGCGACACAATCGCTAAAATGGCAACACTGGACTCCAAAAACCTGTCTTTTCTTTTCCGTTTTTTTTAGTAGGGAAGATGGGGGGTGTAGGCCCTGATTGTCTTCTTGATTTGTGGCGACAGAAGTACAATGAGAGACTAGCAGAACAAGTTCACGGTTAATTGCTGTCGATGGACGCGTTTTCTCTATGTATGCGTAGTGATTTCTCTTTTTTTTTTTGCTTTTAGTAGTTGGTGGTTCTTGGCTTGACTCCGGTCTCAGTGGGTGCGTTGTCTTTGTATGCGTACTAATCTCTTTTTATTTTTTTAGTTTATTGTAGTTCTTGAGGTTATGGGGTATCAAAATAGACAAAAAAAATGAACAAAAAGAATTGTGCTCCGACAAGAAACACAAAGTTTGTTTCTTTTGCGATTAGGACAGTTTTCAAAGCCCGGAGCACCGCGCCTTCGTTCCTGTGACATGTCGCTCGCTTTCGCGTAGCACCCCTCGATTTCGACGGCCATCGTGTTCTTCCGGAAAGAAGGCGATTTCGGGTGCGCGCAATGCTACCAAAGGTGCAGGATTGAGTGAGAGCGTAACACAAGCACTTGAAGAGGAGGCGAAGGGGTAGCTCTCTTCTTAGCGAAAATCACTTTTATGGGTCTCCACGTCGTGTTTCTCTCAGAAAATCAACTTTCATTTATTTCTCACCCGTGGCTTCCAAGTACTGTGCGCAACTAGTGAGATAGGGTATAGTTATAGCTGATTCACACGATGCATATTTGAAACGCACAATAGTTTTGCGAAATCAATGTTTCGCTCAAATGGATAACTCACATGTACAGTTCGACGCGCAGTACCTCTGACGTATTGACTCGCGAAAGATGTCCCCAACACGGCTGAGTCTGGCGGTGTTCCAGACCAAACATTTAAATTTTGTCTCCCTGCTCTCTTACCTGATACTTATTCGCACACATTTTGAGCCATATCGAGATGAAAGCGCATGACAAAAGTGACGCACGTTTTCCATTCGATGGAAATTTCACGCCAGGTCGTTGTCTTCGCTGGTACCTTGAGCGTTTCGACATTCACTACTTCTATAACACTTAGCCGCCTCGTATCCGTTTGCTTTTCTTGCATGGTACGAATTCATTTCTGCGTATTACGGGTGTTACGGCCCCAAGTCCGTCTGCATTCTCGAATTTGAACTTACGCTCAGATCAGGGACGGACCAGTTTGAATCGAGAACTATAATTAACACTGTAGCAAAGTAAATGTATCATATCAATCGGGACAATTTGAAGCATTCCCTCTGAACACATACTGTGCACAGCGAATGCAATAGCGAGCCAGCGTGCAAAACGCCGCCACACAGCGCTACCATAACATCTAAGCGATTTTTGCCTAGCACCGAGTACTGAAAAAGAGAAAACAGTTATTAATTCACATAAACGAAGCAAATTTATCCAAAGCCCGCACACTCAGTAGGTTCAGTCCACCCAAGGTTATAAATACACTCAACCATGTCGTTTTACAAAACAGGTAAAAGAATTGGCCAAAATGATTAGACTGAATAAATGAATCTAACGCACGTATCTTACCAACCGACGGTCGTGCGCCTTCAACACGATTTTCAAATGTCACTGCGCACCATGAACACACTTTTGGGAGCAACACATATTTACGTCGCCGCCAGAGGTCTTCATTCAACGTGTAGTGCTGACCGAAATAAAATGCTAACCTGTATCTCCATCACTCGCCGCAAAGTACGATTTTGAAAAGGCCGTACTGTACGTCAGTTGACTAAAAACCCAAGCTACAGAAACAACCGTCGTGAAGCAAAAGTCGGGGCTTCAATCCACGCTGTGAAGGTGGTTGGTCAGCGAAGCTGTGGTATCACCTGCAATGATTGCCTGCTGCACTATACGAAATGCCGCCACCAGTCGCAGCACGCCGCCGTTGGTCGTATTGCCGTTTCTTTTCCCTTTGCCGCTCCTAGTATTCACGCTGCTATTCGGGAGTCCTAACTATGCGTGGCCTATTCATCGCGGTGCTGCAGCAACAGTGAAATCAGTTGCTATACACCGTTTCATCTTACGTTTAAGCGCAGCGGATGTTACGAGCAATCGCAGCCAATCGGAGGTCGTGTGTCACGTGACCTTAGAGAGGGGCACAGCGACGCGCGGAAAGCGTATCACGGGCCACGTCCACAAACGGGATTGGCTAAGATAGCTCGTAGCGTCCGCTGCGTCCGGACGTCAGGGGAAACATGGTATAGGCGGGTTCTTCTTTTATATATGAAAGGCTAGTGACGTCACTCCCCAGGTCGCAAGCTGCCGTCGCCGCGGCAGCTTGGGCAACAGAAATGTTCACCGGGAACGTATGCGGTGAGCGCGACGTGCTTCGCATTGTTTTCAGGAGGTCCTTGTCATTCATTATATGGTTAAGATGCTTGTTTTGTGCTTATTCTTTATTAAAACGTATGCTGTGCTGTATGTTGTGTGCGTGGTGTTTGTACTTTTGGCTTCAATCTTCTGAAGTTTTTTTTTCCGTGAGAACGCTGACACGAAAACACGCGCGGGGAGAAGGAACGTGCTTCGCATTGTTCGCAGGCGCCGTTATTATCCATTATGCGGTTTTCACTTCACACGAGGGCTTCGAATGACGTCCACCCCTTTCGAAGCAGCTGCAAACCCAATCTTTACCGGAACGCGTGGAAGGGTGTTCCTATTGTTCCCACGCGCCTTATCATCCATCATGTGGTTTTGATGCTTGTTTAGTGGTTTTCTCTATTGAAACGGATACCGAGCTGTATGCTGTAAGCCTGATTTCAAAGGAGATAGGCTATTTTGCCTTCAATTGTTCGCCCAAAGTTTTTAGCTTAAACGCCAACGACACGAACATTTCCTTGGCTGGTAGAGGTATACAGCTTCGCTGTAAAAGGGGACCGGCATTTTCATTTTACTGTTCAGAGATAATATGGCTCCACCCTAGCACAGGTAGCGATCCTGGCATCCCGCCTCGGTGTATGGTGCCTCGATGTGCGTCTGTTTCAGGGTGAAGACATTTTTTGTAGTCCTGTGCCGACGGCGCATGCTAATTCTAACATAGAAGTGGGCACGGCAACCGTCGGAGCGACAAGTTATCTAACATGCCCCTTCTTTTCGTGATACAACAGATGATGCTGCCGTGCGCTGCATGTCCCGTTCCTTCGTTGGGGGCGGCAACCGTCGTTCCAAGACTTCCAAGGCCAAACCAAGCCCAACCGTTGCTACCGCACGTCAGCATCGGCGTATTGCACGGACATCAAGCAGCAACCATGACTCAAGGCCAGGAGGGTACAAGAGCACAGCCCGAGGCAGCTTTCGTCAGTGGGCACGGCAACCGTCCGAGCGACAAGTTATCTAACATGTCCCTTCTTTTCGTGATACAACAGGTTAGTGAAGGCGATTGCATGTGTTTCAAATCTGACAACCGATGTATTAGTGTTCTGCCGTGCCCACGAGTGTTTCTTGCGTGTGCCTTGCAGTGTCAGGATAATTTGTTCTTGCTTCTTTCTGGGGACGTCGAGTTAAATCCGGGGCCGGATACAACACCAGAAGAAATGATTCAGCAAGTTCTTGAAAATCAAAAGCAAATGAGTAGTGAAATTAAAGAAGTGATCGAAAACCAGGTTACGTCCCAACAAAGACAGGACGAAATGGCTGCAAAGATCACCCGCCTTGAGAAGGCTCTGGATGCCCTCCAGAAAAGCAATCAAGATATTGTTCAGCTACGGGGAACGGTTCAAAAGGTAGAACTAATTCATATCCAACATACTAAAATAACAGATCTTGAAGATAGAGCTAGAAGAAACAACCTAATAGTTTTTGCTATTCCCGAAGCTCACAGCGAAACAGATGTTGAATTGAAAACTAAGGTAATTAGTGACGTTTTTGAACAACAGCAAGGCGTGACTGTGAAAACGGTCGAGCGAATTCATAGACTTGGGAAAAAAAATGAAGGTAAATGTCGGCCTGTCATCATGAAACTGTATGATACAATGAAAAAGTTCAAGTATTCCAGAATTGCAAGAAACTGAAAGGGTCAAAGATGTCGGTGTCCAATGATTATTCGCAAGCAACTTTATACAAGAGACGGAATCTTTGGGAAAGTGCAAGTGAAGAAAGGTCCCGAAGATTACGTGTGAGGCTTGTACATGATAAGATGCAGATCGGTGACGAGACGTTTATTTGGAATGATGCTGTTGGCTGTCACGAAAAAGTCACGGATTCACGGGGTTCACAGTCGGGAAATAAATGACGATCAAAAATTGAGAAGGAAGAATGCCTCCGGCTTATTAATTTGATCGCGAGAAGCCTTGTTAATAAAGTGGACGAACTGGAGCACCTACTTTTAGTATATAATCCACATAGTGTTGTAGTTACTGAAACTTGGCTGCACGACCAGATAAGTGATTCCGAGCTTCTTCCGCAGTCCTACAAAACAATCAGGAAAGACAGAGGATCCCGTGGAGGTGGAGTTGCTATTATTTATAAGAATAACATGGCCTGCATCTCGATGGCCGACTGCGCTGGTACTGAAAGCTTGTGGTGCAAAATAACGTTTTGTGGACATACTTATTTGATTGGTGGAGCATATAGAGCTCCTGATTCCCCAACTGCGTTTCTGGAGGCTATTCATGATTACCTACAACAAAATGTGACTGATCACTCCAAGATGATAATTGCTGGTGATTTTAACCTACCCGGAGTTAAATGGGGTGACTTAGAACCAGGACCAACCGAAACAAACAATGGCGAACTTTTCTTGGACATCGCTTTTTGTAACGATCCCGTGCAGGTGGTTCAAGAACCTACTAGAATAACTGGGTCATCTAGTTCTATACTTGACTTAATTTTTGTCTCTGAACAATTGAAAAATTATGAAGTAAGCGTTGAAGACGGACTGTCAGATCACAAGATGGTGTTGCTATCCTGCAAAGTCACAACAATCTGCAGAACCGCAAAGTGCTTAACCACAGAAGTATGTAACTTTAACAGAGCCGACGATGTTAGTGTTCTTGACCATTAGAATTACAACTTTTCTCTGGAGGGTGTGGAAGACTTAAATGAACTATGGAATCAATTTAAAAGTGTAGTTTTCTACTGACTGGACAGATTTGTTCCGAAGACAGGTTAAGCGCGTGGCAAGACAAAACTCGTGGGTGACCCGAGAAATAATTCAACTCAAACGTAAGATAGCCCGCAACCGCAAGAAAAAAACTCGTAATACCACACTTATCCAAGAACTATCGCGTACCCTGAAATGTAAACTAAAGGACGCGAAGGAAAAATATTTTGCATAATCCATGCTTGAATTTATGAGGACATCACCACACAAATTTTCGCGCCATCTCGCGCCGTCACGGGCGGGTGTGGAATATGTCACCGATAATGACCGTATCATTACTGATTCCGCCAGAATGGCAAACGTGTTTAATACTTTTTTTCAATCTGTTTTTGTAGATAGTGACAACAAACATGGAAGCGTTGACGAGATACGAGGCGCGCGGCTCTCGGCTATGCCAGATATGATTATCTCTGAGCAGGGTATTTTTGCTTTACTACTAGAGATCGACACAAAAAAATCACCGGGACCGGACGAAATTCATAACGCATTCTTAAAGCGTTACGCGGAGTGGGTGTCCAAGTATCTATTCGTTATTTTCAGTAAAAGTTTAGAGCAGCATCAAGTACCTTCGGACTGGCTGACAGCGAGAGTCGTACCGGTGCACAAATCGGGAGATAAGCATTCTGTTAAAAATTATAGGCCCATATCGTTGACGTGTGCTTGTTGTAAGATTCTTGAGCATATTGTGTCTAAGGAGCTGTATAGGTTTCTTGAAGATTCAAACATATTTTTTTCTAATCAACATGGCTTTCGAAAGTCGCTGTCGACTGTAACGCAGCTTGCTGAAACTGTACACGACTTTGCTAAAGCTATTAATAACAGAGGGCAAATTGATGCGATATGTTTGGATCTATCTAAAGCCTTTGATCTGGTGCCTCATTTTGAACTTATTCATAAATTACAAAACCTGGGGGTAAATGACAGCATTGTTTTGTGGATTAAAGCCTACCTCACAAATCGAATACAGTTTGTGCAAGGAAACAAAAAGAATTCAGGTATTGTAAGTGTACCCTCCGGCGTTCCCCAGGGGTCTGTATTGGGGCCCGTATTATTTTTGTGTTATATAAATTAATTGTTTCGGGGAAAAAAGAATATTTTGGAAAGTCAGTACGTGTAAAAAATTCTCGGATCTTTTTTTTTTGTCAGTCCGAAGAGAAACATAATGAGGTGCCAATATATGCATCTTAATTTATCTATTCCGATGCAACCATAATATAAATTATACATAAACGGGAGACGGAGACACTTTTGTCTTAGTTGTAAGGGTTTCCATTCGAGCTGGAGCTTTATTTGAGAGACATTTTCGTGAAAATTGTAGTCATTTAGCAGATATCTCGCAGCCTGATTCCGAATACTTTCAATTTGGTTTATAGTTATTTGCGTGTGCGGGTCCCAAATAATAAGTCATAGTCCAAAATTGGGAGGACGTAATAAAAGTAGAGGGTTTCTTTCAAGTGAGTTAACTCATTTCTTAAATTCCTACGCAAAAAAAAAAAAACAACACAAAGAACAAAATGCAGCACGCCGGTGGCTTTCTAGAGGACAATTGATTCACGTGACTATTCCATCTTAAATCAGCGATTTAGCGAACCCCTACGGGTGCGGAGAAACGTCCATCAGCCTTTAATGAATGCTGGGAAAAGCTAACTGGACATAAGCTGACAAGAAAAGCTAACAAAATAAAATCCCTCTGAAGATACGCTCAAGGCCAAGCCATCAGTCGAGGAGAAAGAAACACCAGCCTAATTTGCGTTTGGGAAGAAAAGCTCAGTGGATAAAAAAGCTCAATACAACGAAAGCTCGCTGAATAAAGGGCTGTTCAAACAGGATACTACGAAACGCACGACTCCGGCAAATCGTGTGTTTTGAACATGAAACTTACTTTCGGCTACTAATCATTCACCTTTCTCCCTCTCCTTCCTTTTTTTTTTTTGTAATTTGGTTAGTCGCGCTGGGGCTATAAGCTTCCCCCACCCGCATTCCGCAACTTGTTGACTTCAAACCTCCCAGCCTACTTGACGACTTCTCCTCCTCCCTCTCTTTCTCCACAACGTCACATCTGTCACGTGTCACCTATGCCTTTTGTATATACGGTATTCTTAAAGGGACACTGACAGGGTGTTTATGCTCGCCGAGGTTTTTAGTTGTACATGACATATGAGAGCCCAACTACCCAAAACACAATTTGCGACTCGAAATTCGGTTTCTTTCCGCCCGAAAACCGCCGATCAAGAACTGGCCGGTTCGAGTCTCGCTCACTCTCTTTTCCGTGGTCACGGGCCGTTTTCGAAGTTATCGATGCGACTACCAAATTTAATGAAAGTCGTTGGTCACTGAAAGCACACACTCAATATTAAAAATAAAAAAAAATATGAAACCCATTTTTTGTGGCTTCTAAAAAGCTGCAAATACGTTGATTGCAAAAAAAAGTTCCACAGAGAACCGGAAGCATTCTGTGCGTGCGTCGTTTCGCGTATCGTGGGACTCGCGGGGACGGCGATGGCAGCGGACGACGGGCGCGGGACCTCTACTTCAGAACTGTCGCTCGCGGTACCGGCGAATTCTGTCTGCCTTTAAAAGAGAAATTTGGGACTGATCAAAAGAATCGGTATTCATCCCGTACGACACGCCCGACCACCAAGCCGATTTGCACGAAGACGTCGCCGAGCCGTCGCTCCCTTCTCGTGGCTGAAGACATCGCTCGCGCAAACTTCAAGCGCGACGCGTCTACTTCGAGTTGAATATGCACGCGTGCGATTTCTTTACTAGGTGCGAATGTCGCCAATACGTGGTGCTTCCCGACTTCGACCCGGGAGTGCTTTTGCTGGAGGAAAATCGGCAGCAAACTTTCCAACTTACAATTTACCGGCTGAAGTATTACTAAGGAAAGAGATCCCCCTATCACGTGATCCCCCCGTAGCTCAGTGGGTACGACGTCCGCTCCACACGCGGCAGGACCGGGTTCGATCCCCGGTGATGGCACTTCTTTTTTTTTTTTTCAAACATTTTTCGATCTTTACATTTCTTTCTTTTTACAATTATCACTGAAGAAACAAACAAAAATTAACAAACAAATGTTGTGGACGAAACGTCGCTGAATTAAATGGGGATGGGATTTCCTTTTTTGACACCTGCGAACTCAACGTAATCACTTTCCACAAAATGCAAAGAGGTAGCGTCCACTTTCCGAGGTGCCTGTAAATGTTCTACAGGAATTGCAGCCAGCCATTGGTCCCGATCCCGTTGATATTTCGGAAACTCTGTCGCACAATGCCACTTTTTTTTCGGACGCAGGACGTGTGAGCCAGCTCTTCACGCAACATCTTGGGTGTATTCTTTTCGGAGCCGATCATGAAAATTAACCACGGGCACTCGCTACTCATCTCCAACTCCTCAATGTACAAAACAACTCATCAGAACAGAACAGCGAGCAGAGCAAACATAACTGCAAAAGAATCGCAAACAGTGCCCGCTAACGCCGCATGTCGTCTGCTACGCCGAGGGAAAAAAAAGAGAAAAAAAAAAGCGCACGGTCGGGTGTAGCCACGTGACTTCCGCCGCTCCCGCTATCCTCTCCACTCCTCCGTTTCGGTTTCGGTTTCGCGCAGTTGCGTTTTTTGGCTTTATTAAAAAAATACGCTACTCTGTTGCAAAATATTAATTGGGTAGTCCTCCGACACCGCTAATGAAGCGCCTGGCAAAAAATTGAAAAACTTTTTTTGGGGGGTGTCAGTGTCCCTTTAAGGCCCGTTCACACTCTTACGACCTCTTAAATCTTGGTTCCTTACAACCTCTTAAACCAGAGGACACAGTGGCGCCATCTATCGGGTTGCAGTGTAAACTTGACAATCCGGCATATTTTCTATTTCTCCCGCGCATTATCCTTTCTTTCTGGTCTCGAAAAACTTTTGGAAACGTTATAAACGAGCCTTTCTCATAGGTATTACGCACATTCGACGTCGAAAATGCCGCAAAACCGTCGCTCTTGTGAAATGCAGTTCCACGATCACCGCATAGATGGCGCCAGAAATGAAATTTTAAGAAGTTTTAACAGATCTGGTCTCTCTCGGTCGAAGTCGGTCGCAAGAGTGTGAACGGGCCTTTATTCTGTTCTGTCATCTCCCCTTCTACCTGAAGAAGACCGTTTGGTCGAAACGTTGTTCCCCTCCTTTCCTTTGGCACTTATCTTTCACTCCATATTCCTACTAAATCGTGCGGCACTCCACTTCCGGTTGTTTTCTTTGCCGGCGGGAAACTTCTCCCGTCAAACCTCGAGGGGAGATATGACGGGAAGAAGTTTCCCCCGGCAGTTTTTACAGGGGGAAGTTCCCCCGGCAAAGAAAAACAAACCGGAAGCGGAGGCCGCACAATTTGCCGGAGTCGTGCATATTGTAGTGTCCTGTTTGGACAGCCCTTAATAGAACTAGAAAAACAAAATTACCGAAAATTGAAGTCTTTCACAGGACACTGATCACGCGTGGCTTGACATGTGAGACTTGGAACATATCTTACTCTGGAGAGTTTATTTTAGTAGACAATTTTCTGCAGCGCTAGTCATTCTTCGAGCAACCTCGAAAAGCATATTGAGGCGACTGACACTCTAAGTGCTCCGCGGGAAGGCTGGACGCAGGGAAATAAGTGCCTGTCGTACGCTGTGGTATCTATGGCCTGGTAAAAAAAGCAAGACTAGATAATCCCGCAAAGCTCTTCACCCGCCATGATTGGTGGTTGTCTCCTCCCTACTCGCGTCCGCTCCGTCGTATACAACTTCGCCGTAAAATTGCTCACTTATGTCTTTTCCGCAAGATATGTCAGACTAACCCCTACTTACACCAGTGATATTTTTCTCATGTATTTTACCATGCAGTGACAGTTTCTTTTTCCAAAGCGGGCGCCCTTAATTATAGGACTAAACCATTCATTCGTCCCTAAAATTTCTTTGAAATGAAACCACCTTCCGACTTCTATTGTCTTCATTGTAATGATGAATTGTTCATCAAATGAACAATTGATTATTACAATAAAACCATAAAAGAAATGTAAAACTTTTTAATTTTTTTTTAAATTTTTGTTTCCATTTTTTTTTTTGTAATACCAGTGGACTCGAGGTCATGAAAAAAAATAAGTAGCAAGGTCGGAGACCCGAATTTGTTTAGATACAGAAAGAGGAAAACTATAGCGGCAAGGATTGGGTAGGAGTGCTGCGTCAGAATTCGGCAAAAACTCGTGCCATCACTGATTGAGCATTTCGTGCCCCAGTTTAGCCTCTTTAGGTGACTTAAAAGATTGAGCACTATATCTCCATATTATCCAACAAGAGCTGCCAGTGACCGTTCTGCTTGAATGGAAATAGTGGAGGGCGTTGTGCGGGGAGCTTGTCCTGCTTTTCTTCACCTGCAGTAAACTAAACACCTGAAAAAAATAAAACGCACCTACATTTTTGCTTTGTTGGCTGTTGCAACCTTCTCAGAGCAGCCCTCCACCTGCGTTGTGCACTCCGATTTTTCCGGTCTTCCTCGAAAGGTGCCACCTCCTTTTTGTTTTAAATTCATGCTGAGTGTGCCTTTTGCTTTATGTTCCACTGTGAGGACTTGGGCTCATAACCTGAATGCCACATATTCAAGTGTTTCTGCTCGACATTCCAGGGGAACGAATGAAGTGAACAACGTCGAACGTCAAACAATGAGAACTGTTCTTCCCCAAGATCATCTCGCGAGCTAGTTGGTTAAATATGTTAACGTATGGGATAGCGCGACACGGAGAGGAAATGTAAAGAGAGGACAGAGTGCACCAAGAACCAACGCCTAATGCTGTGAACAGAGAAAGACGAATAGGTAGTAAATATTACTATAACTAAAAAGATAAGGAAAATAATGAAAGAAATATAATTTATAAAATTTATAATATTAATAATAAAATTAATAATATACTCTACCCCCAAAAGAAACCGCAAAAAAAAAAAGAATTGGGTAAAAAATTAAGGTAGTAAAGTTCTTTCCTTGATAACGCCACTCAAAAAGTCAAATTGGACGTTTAGTGATTTATACAGCGTAAGGTCGGTCTGCCAGGACGGGGCGACGATAACGCCACTCATGTTGCGAAACATCACGTCGGGACAAGATGACTTGCGCCTCGTACAGTTATCGAGTTCTATTTTCATTGAAACGTCTTAGGATTCTGTTGTCGCCAAGAATAGGTGTGCATATGCAATCCCTTACATGCATGCCGAGGTCTCCCCTCCCGCTGGTGTCGACTTGAGTTCTGGAGCGTGTTAACTTAAGGAAGATGCACCCGCGATTTATTAGTAGCCTTTTCCTCATAGATGGCGCAGAATGTTTCCGGAACAAGCGAGCTGCTTGCAGCTGCGGATGGAGGTCGAGCGCTCAAGATGGGCTCAGGCCATAGGCTCTTCGCCGCCGATTTAGGCGAGCTGGATTTTGCTTGCCCGGCGTCCGCCAGTAGGGGCCAACGCCAAGCGGATTTGATTTCCGACTGGCTGAAAGTTGGAACCACGTTCGGACCGTTCAAACGCATTTTATGATTACCCTTTTGCTGATGGTGTTGTACGTTGGCAGAGCAACCGAGTTTTCAGCGTTTGCAAGTGCGTCATTTGTGTGCAGATGAATTCGCTCACGCGAATGAGGCCTTGGCATCATATATTGGCTTTGACTACGTGCAACGCTTGTTTGACGCATGAAGTTTGGTGTCGACGAATACGTGGTGGTGTGTTGTAATAGACATTTGCAGCGCGAATTTCGCTGCTAAACTTCGCTCCACAGAATTCAGTCGTGTGACGCGAGCCTGTACGAGTAGTGAGATCATACGGGAGTCACGCTCATAGGTACACTCTAAAGAAATAGGAGGTGTACAAGGGTACAACCCTTGTCCCATACGTAACTCCCCGAAACTACATTTCGTCCGTTCTGTCCACTGCCATCGAGCTGGCGCTACCAACTTTTACAAGCGGCTTGATAGCTGTTGGATATAACATACTAAATAGCCAATGTGCGCATCAAAGACTACAAAAAAAATTACTGAGGTTTTGCAGCAGGGTTAAAAAAAACCTTGATTGTCTTACTGCTTTAATGAGTACATTAGCTATTTTAATAAGTTGTATCGCTCGACTATCAAGCCGCCCGTAAAGTTGGTATCGCCAGCTTGGCGTCGGTGGACAGAACGTCGTCGAAATGTAGTTTCGGGGTGTTATATACGTATATGGGACAAGAGGCGAACCCCTGTACACCCCTATTTCTTTAGCGTAGAAAATGACTTCTGACTGTGGTGCCATTGTCAGCGCTTGGACGTACGGCGCGTGCTTTGCTCGTTTTCGGAGTCGACGAACATGTGCGCGTTGGGCTGCGAAGATAATATGGTGAACTGTGCAACCTTCAGAAGCCATTATTTTGTAAGAAAAGCGCTTCTCGCCGGGGCTATCTTCAGTGTTCGTGCGTATGGCGGGCACTCTAATCGCTTTCCAAAGTGACAAGCAAGCGTGTGATGGCCTCTAAACACACCCAGCTGGGCTACGAATTAAAACAAAAAAAAACAAATTGAAACGGTGTATACACCTTTTTCGTTTAGCCTCGTACCCAGCCACGTTGTCCCCATATCCGGTATGCGTTCCGAACAAAAAGCAAGAGATTACAACCCCGAACAAATAAAAAAGTATAGAAAAGTCATAACAAGAACGACTGACGGTTACAATTATAATGTTAACGTGTTCTACTGTCGAGGCGAGAAGAAAGCGATGTTTTCACGCATACCGGAAGTTGTGTGTTATGCACGAGCACTTTCTGGCTGGCCGCAATTGTGCGCGAGCGTTGGCTAGACTGTGATTTAGCACGTGTGAACTGCGATTTTCGTAAACAGTGGAAACGTCTATAAGTGATCTGTCAGTATCCTCACACCGGCGCTAATGACACGTAAAAAACACCATATTTAGCGTTTCATCACTACGCTAACGTACATTGGTTTTCTTTTGATGTTTTTGTATTTTTTTGTTTCTGATTTTGTATTTTTTTCTTTACACGCTGTTTTTATTTATACATTCATCGTTCGTATGTCAAATAAGCGTCCGTACTGAGGCGCGGTGCATTCCTGAAGAAGACAAGTGCGCGGGTGCACATCTTTTAGTCGCACTCAAGCTGCAAGAGTGCACAGGTGCCGGTAGCTGGCTTCCTAGCCTTGAAGAGCTATACCTGGAGCCTTTATTTGCGCTTTGGTTGGGGTGGTGACATCTGACCATTTTCCACGCGGCACATTTGTGTCTTTTTGTATTCCTGAGCGCGAGCAAGCTCGACTTTCAGCACGAGCTCTTGGCATTCATGGTGCTACGGCGGCATTTTGTGATCGGTTATTTTTTTGTATTTTTCTCGAGCGCCCGCGTTGTCGGCATCTGGTACTACAACAAAAGTCATCACCCTAAGCTACACTGTACCCTAAGCACAGCGCACATAAAGGCGCCCATGCTATTGGTGACGAGATGTTCAAGTCGTGCCCTCTTGTGGTCACTAATATTGACGTCACGGCCGAGATTCTTAGTAACGAGCGGCAAGTTCGATGGTGCATAAGAAGTGCGGTGGAAGCCTGCTCAACCTCCGGTCACTCTCCGAGTTTCGCGGCGTTGACATTAGCGTCGCCACCGTCGGCGACGATGTGAACAGCGTCGCCGCCGGCAGCAGCGCTTCGGTGGTGGGGGGCTCTCATTATTATAAAAATACAAATATGAAACTTTGTTTGCTAAGAATAATTTCAACGAAACGTCTTCACCGCGCCACGAAAATAAAATGTAATTTATTTTATATATTAATTTTTGTCTGTTTCTCTTTTGGTCTGAAACCAAAACTCTAAACCGACCGATCGGAGGTTGCATGAGCAGTGAACTCGCTCGCCTCGCCGGCGCCCTGGGCCTCGGCCCTTGGCGCCGCTGTCACCGCTGCTTCCCTCTCCCAAATTAAAAAAAAACACTTCGTAACGGCAGTGTCGCTGTGCAGCTGCGCGTTGAGCGTGGTAGCGTGGTTTTGTTTACCCGAGGGTCGTGCGTGCGAGCGTGGTTCCGCTCTTCGGTGTTCCGCGCCCTTTTGAACTCGATGGATAGTTTTGGTGCAAACGTTCAGGGACTGTTGAGGGATGCATTTGACGTGGCCATATCCAAATGGTGCACGAACAGCGCAAATGCCAAGACCTACAAGTTTTTACTTGTTAGTTTTTTTCAACAAAACACGGGTGAGTATGTACCTCCCGTACACAGTTTTATTTGCTCAGCGTACTTGCCATTGAACTTTTGGTGCCCATAACTGTTAGTTCGCGGGTTGACCGTACTAGAGGCAGGCTCGTTCTCGCAGTAAAAAAAGATGCTTTATAATATTCTCCGCGAAGTAAGTCCCCGAACTACTACGGTTTTAATGAAGTTAATGATATACACTTAGCCCCATTTCGCTTTATGCACAAGCGCATATTTAAAGTGTATCAATAGGGTTTAATCTTGAAATTGGTCTCTGGTGGTCCTCGGACAGACGGAGGATAATAAAAAGGCAGAATTCGGCTCCCTATTTTTTAATTTGAAGGTACATTTATTTCTGGTCCCGGGTGGGACAACGGCATTCTTTGTGTCCTGACTAGATATTGAACTAAGTTGAAAGTTCTAAATATCATGACCATATTGTCAATACAGATGCTGTGACATAGATCGGGAATTTGAACGTTTTCTCATGGAGGGAGAAATCTTCGGACACTTCGTGGTTCCCAACCAGTTCAACAGCCTGTTGAGTGCCAACATTTCCGAAGCTTTATTTTACCACCTTTCCATCTTGCTTGCGTGAAAAGTTTTGAATACGTAAAAATGAAGCTAATGATATCTGGAGCCTACCTCAAGTGGCTTATTTCTTAAATAAGTGAAAAAACGTAGTTACTTTCAGTGAACAGCTGATCCAACTTGGCATGCTGAATGCGTAATTATGTTGGTCAATGTGTACACTTGTAAAGATATACGTTAGTGATAGTTGTATTATTTATTTTAGTTCAGGAGAGCTGCGGCGCCACAGAAAGGCAAATAACCCATTCCCAAGAAAGTGTACGGTGCCGCTTGTAATGAATTCATGAGATTGTGCACGAATGCCAGAGGTGCTGGCGATCCAAAACTGGAGCTTGTGGGCGAGGGTAACGAAGTGATTTTGTCAATGTTTTATTTTTGCGCGTATGCAGGTGCAGTGCTGTACTTATTCGTTCTACCATGTGTGCAATAAATATGCCTCGAAATATTTCGGTCCCGGCTCTCGATTCCTTACCGGACGGCTGGACGTTTCGGAAACAGTAGAACAACGAACACACACGATTACGCACCTTATACAGCTGAAAGCGAAGTCGCACATCGTAGGCGTATACTACGTTAAGGACTTAGCAAACCCCTCACCGTGTTCCGTGTATTGCGCTATCGGAACCTTGGAAGCATGCTTTTTAAAGCGCGCGCCCGGAGTGATATAACGTGACCGCGGGGCGCGCGCTTAAAAGTATGCTTCAAAGGCTCTGATAGTGCGGTACGCAGAACACGGTAACGGTTTACTAAGGGTCCCTATTATGACACTACCGGGACCAGGCGTGATGCTCAGGAGCCTGGCTCCCACAGGACCCCGAAGCGATCGTACGACAACCACCCATAACCACCCTACAAAAATTAAGAGGCGCCATTATGGATTCTTTATGGCTTGGCATAGAAACGGCTTCAAAGTAGACTACTACGTCCGAAACATGTCATAAAAAAGCCGTTTTGAAAAATGAGGCAGGTATTTTAATAATAGCATGGTTAGTTGGTAATATAATTTTATAATTGACCGAATATAAAACTGATATGTTGACTCGTTCAGATAATGAGAGCCCCCACCACGGACGAAAAATTCGGCGCTACTGTACAAAAGTCGACTCCATTGGCCGTATAGGAAATGTCCGGGGGTTGGCCTGGTCGCCAAGTTTCTAAATCAACAGCGTCAAAGTTGAGAGTCGGGCTTTGCTCTTATTTCCGTCGATGGGAGAACTCATCATAGAAAAGACGTCATACTGAGCGTTTGACCTAGGGTGCCTTCATTTGCGCTTTGTTTAGGCACGGCCGGACTGGAAGCGCGCGCTCTCTTTCTCTTCTTACGGCCTTTGCAATCGCCCGGGAGTCAATGGCATTTTTTCTCCGTATGTAGTTCACTTGCTTGCCGCCAGGGGCGCAACCACCTCACCCCACTTCACCCCACTCGGAGAGTCCCTTCGAGCTGCTTTGCGCTGGTGTTCGAGCTTCGTAGGTTGTTCTTTTGGCAACGGTTTATTGAACTTCGCTCCGATTTAAGTCACTGTACCGACAGGCAGTGTCGTCAGCAAACTGCGTTCCCCTGTGACATGGACGGGGCCTCTGTACTTTACTGTACTGCACTGTGTGTGGATAAAAGCGGACTTCATTATCCAAATCCTAGGTTCCTCGCACTTGTGGACGACATTGTTGCTTTTTTATTTTTAATGGCTGTTAAGCACTTTTCGCGTACAAATGTGCACGAAGTTCTACAACTACTCACTGCACCCTATCTTGAAGACGGGCCAATCCTAAGTTGCCCAGAGGACATTGACAGCAGTCACTCAAAGCGCTTGGCTGGTTAAATTTGCAACAAGTTCCTCAGAATACTTCTCATTAACCATGCAAGACGGTCACGGACTGAAACGAAAAATCAGCTGGATTTCTGCGCAAGTCCTCGAGGAAGCACTTTAGGCTGTAATATGCAGTGTGCGAAAATTGTTCAGACTACTACACCCTCGTCTAGAGCAGCTGACCGACTTCATGTGCGGCCTATGAAATGATGATGCAGGCCACGGCAATAGATAGATTGGGCCTGCTTACATTTCACGAGAGTGTACGAATTATTTATCATCTAAAGTTCCTCCACGGGTCCGTGCCCTCCTGTTCTTGAGTTGCAACAGAAGTCCCGGAGGTAAAGACGAGCATAGTTTTCCCGCAATTGCATTCGCTGTCTCTACTTACTGCCTTTTACTCCCAAATCTCTCGGAGATGTGCGTCCAATATTCACCGTTTTGGGCTCATCAGAAGCGCAGTAGATAGTGGCTGAGGGTCTAAACCTAAGGATCAGGCGTCAAAGGCTATAAAAATCTTGGCCGCAAGTTGCGACAGCGCTGAGATACACTGTCAGACGCGCTCTGTGCAAACGGCAAAGGGTAGCCCAAAGTTGTCAGAGGTGACAGTGCCCCCCGCGAATTGCGGCGGGAGGTGGCTATTGCCCCAATTGCAAAGGCCGTAAGAAGAGAAAGAGAGCGCGTGCTTCCAGTCCGGCCGTGGTTTAGGGTGGAGACATCTGGCCATTTTGTTCCACACGTTTATTTTTTTGCTCAGAAGCGCGTTAAAGAGCGTGTCCCGGCACGTGAAATTTTGTTTCGTCGATTTCTTTGTATTTTCCCCATGAGCGCGTGCTGTAGGCATACCACGGTGGAAGAAATACATTTAGGTGATGACTCTCTGTCTCACGCGGCGACTACATTATGTTCGGCGCGCGAGCGCGCTTCACGCGCACGGCGATAGATGGCGCCCAAGTTTAGAGGGGCTTGTGAAGGCTTGTATAGAGGGCTTGTGAAGGAAATTATGCATTCTTTACTCGGTCCCTGTGTACTGTGTACTGAAATGATGGATTTATGTTGGCGCACTGGCACTGATTGCCTTTTCCCCGTGCGGTTCCTGTTTTTTTAAACGAGAACATTCCGATGATAGCTTAACGTGACAAAAATACTCGTATAAATATAAAACTTCCCGGCATAATCTACTGGGCCTTCAATAATTTAGAGCAATTTAGAGTAAACCGCTGGGTCGTGCTCGCATGTTTTGTCAAACAGCATGTTTAGTAACAGTTCCAGTAAATTGTTTACACACATTGCGTGGCTTTATAGGAGGACGGGTGATTTTTTCCACCCTGCTCCTGCCTTCTTATTGAAAAAAATGAATTCTAATAATGGTACATAGTGGGGCCAAAATAATTCTTTACATGCGCATAAAGGTTATAGCATTACAAATGGTTTATACATACAATGTCAACTTGTACTGTGGGACATACAAACCTTGTGAGCAGAAAACAATTATATTCATGATGACATAGTGACTGAAATGATGACACAGTATGATGACATACTGACTGACATGATGACACAGTGACTGAAAGTCAAACAATAGTAGCGGTTATAGGACATAAATCACTTTTCATCTGTAAAAAAAAATACCTGACAAATACTTTCCCTTTAAAATGTACACAAGAGCTGAATTCACTGCATACTACCAAAGAACGCAATCTCCTACATCCTGTGTTTCTCGCCCATGCTCTTAAACTAAGACGAGCGCTGCTTTGCTGATTTCTTCTTTTCTTGAGCTTGTTTGTTCATACTCATGGTAATATGCTGCCAGTGTTGTCGCATTCGCATGCTGAAGTAGTAGTGGAGCAACTGGGCACCTGTTTCTGCTTTGTGTTCAGCGCATGGAAACGTTATTGTGCATGTGTCAAGAACACTGTCGATTGTGTCCCAGTAGACAGTCTGGTGGCTTTTATTTTCCACGAAGAACTGTTCCGCTTTCTTCAGTAGCTGGAAAAGGTTCTTGTTGGGGTGTATAAGGCCTCCTCTGTTCTAAACGTTTGTCAGTGCTGCTTCAGCAGAAGTGTTTTTGTCGATGCTGAAAGCGGATCGGCATGCAGGGCAGCGTGTAGCTTTTTTCATTTTCACACTCAAAAACCCAGTTACACAATATAGTATGCAGTCCACAGCCTTGGTTTCTTCAGCCTTTTCTGTCAGGACATCTTCGCATTCCCAGTCTTCGACAGAAATTAGACTGTGAAGCTTGATCTTCACTTGGTCAACGAGATGAGGAGACTAGGTAGTAACTTGCGATCGGCCCTCGGGATTGCACGACGCCACTGCTCCAGGCGAGCGTCATTCGATGGAGCTTTCAACAAGGACACTTGCTCTGCACAGTTCCGGTACCCCGAATTGCAGTTGGGATCGAAGCACGTCTTTCCCATCCTTATAGCATAACTTCTTCGGGTTAAGGCTCACCTTCGTGCACGATAATGGCACCTTTGATCGACACAGCACCAAAGCAAAACATGAGTCCAGCCACTAGCCGCACACCACCACCACACCGCGAAAAAGGCGAGCAAGCTACGCCCCCGAAACCGTGGCCGCCGAGGAGAGACCTCATACCCACGGTGCTCACACCTCAGCGCCCTCCGCGGCGGCGCGGAAGTAACTATACTTCGTTTCACCTTATGTTGCACCGCAGCGAAGGCTAGAAGCGCGAGCTCATAGCGTTGGCAGCCGCTCTTAAGTCACGAGAGCTTGTGCCGCCGAGATGTGCCCCAGAGCAAGGAGCTCGCGCTTGTAGCCTTTCCTGCGGTACATCATAAGGTGAAACAGAGTATACTCCTGGTTCGATGCTAGCTCCGAACACGATCTGGTCGCTCGCTCCTCGCGGGAAGAGCGGCCAGAGTCACCACCTAAATGTATTTCTTCCACCGTGGGTACTACAAAGGGTGCAATCACCCTTGTAGTACCTCCTCTCTAACTCACACACGCTTTGTAGTACCTCCTTCTCTAAATCCACACGTCACATCTGTCACATGACCTCTGCCTTTGTATAGAGAGTATTCACTGGCGGCCATATCTGTGTGCGCGGCTGCTGAGCGCGTGCTGACGGCGAGCCTCCACGGTTCTTTTGCAACGTGCATTCCACACCATCAAGATTGCCGGTCTTAGCAGGCTATTAATGTGAGCTCGTTCTGAGCATGCGCTCTAAACATTGACCTCAAATATGGCCTCCAGTGAATACCCCCAATATACGGTATTATTATTCTGATCTGTCATCTCCTTTTTAGTATACCTGAAGAAGACCGTATGGTCGAAACGTCGTTCCCCTCCTTTCCTTTGGCACTTATTTTTTACTTCATACCCCTACTAATACACAAACAGTGCCCGGCAGATCCCCACATCTTCAGACATTCGGGCACCCTAGTTTGACCAATCTTGAAAGGCCGATGACAGCGACGCTTTTGGTCGTGTACGACGCCAATACCAAGTAAATGGCGTGCGCCACTCGCCCTTTCTTTGACAGTGGGCGCTGCCCAGATAAATACACCTCTTGCAAAATCGAAGCGATCCTAGTGGCGTAGTGCCGCGCAAATCATCCTGGGATCCCATTGGCAACAGGCAACATTGGCGACAAGAAAATCGAATGTTTGTCTTTCTTAGACTTAGGCTAGGTGGCGCAAGCTACCGCCCGCTACAAGGGGTATAGCCAGTAACATCCATCCATCCAACATGCCTGATTTCGTGTGCAGGTAAAGGCATAACTATGATAGCAGATAGAAGTGTGGGACGTGGCCGGCCCTGCTACTACTCTTCACTAAGACTAGGCAGGTCGAAGTCCGGGTTTTAACGGAGGCCCTCACGAAGATGAATGGTGCAATACAAGCGAGCGCTGCCTTTATTTTCACGCAGCGCTGAGATTCACTAATTTGTTAACGGGGCAATTGAAACCGAAACCATGCCACCCTTTTCTGCGGCCAAAAAGATCCCATAATGCAACGCGCACAGTGTAGCAATCATGGATTTCGGAAGTAGTGTATTGTGTTGTCTGTATGCTTATACAGTCGAAAGTTAGCCTAAATGGGTGCTGGGTGCCTCAGCTGTGGACATAGGTCGGCATTTCAGGACCCACTCACTTACCCTCACATCACAAAAATTTGAAGCTTATCAAAAAAAAATTCGCAATCACATCACAAAGTACACCGCAATACAATAGTCGTAGCCCTACACATCACAGACTTAAACCGTGCCAAAAACACATACCCAATCCCATCAGGCCCCCTCACATTTGCCCCCATCATGCTTACTCACAGTCACGAGAAGGTCCCACACACAGCCAGTCACTCACATCACGGCCCCTTAGAGTCGCCCCATCATGGCTACTCACACACATAAAGAGGAGGTCCCACTCACGGCCCCATCACTGCTACTCAAAGTCATGAGGAGGTCTCACTCACGGCCAGCCACTCCCATCACGGCCACTGTGCCACTCACAATCACGGTTTCGCATCCCCTGAGTACCCTCATCGCGAAGCTTCGTCGCTACTAGCCGACCAGACGAGCAAGCCGGCGCCTGCGGCTCTTATTTTTTTATTGGTTTGTTCCTAGTTTTATTTTTATTTTTTAACATTGAGCCAGAGGCATCCACGCGACGCAGGCACCACAGCGCTACTGAAAAAAAAAAAAGACAAAAAGAAACTATTATAACACGAAAGGTCAACCCCCATTCCCCCCCCCCCCTCCCCCTTTAATTACACCGAACGCGAAACCCTCTTTCCCAAGATCAACCAGATTCGGGACGATAACATCGTGTTGTCCCCAGCCCCCCATACCACGGGGAAAACCGCTTCAAGCCAGGCAGTGAGCTTTTTAAGGCCAGCGTGGTTGCAGCGCTGCGGACTCGGAAGTCGAGACTCGAAACTCTTGTCCGGCGTCTTGTTTCCACCCATCGAATGTCTTTCCCGGACTGCAGGCTGCGAGCTATATGCGTTGACAATTTACACGGCCCGCACTCTGTACGGGCCCATTTATTATCGCGAAGCGAATTTCGTGAAGGGAGGAATGTGCTAATTATATATATATATATATATATATATATATATATATATATATATATACACAGCGTGCCCAGAGCCGTATTTGTAGAGAGTTTAGCCACTCGTTGGAAAGTATAGGAGACAAATGAGGAGGCGCCATTGGCCGAAAGCGGGCTGGGCGTGTTCAGGGCGTCTTCAGAAATTCGAATGTGACCAACCAGAAGCCGGAAATAATACCCTGGCGGTGGTCGCGAGAAACAAACCTGATAACTGCATCCGAGTCACTCTCGGTGATTGAAAATATGGTACACGTGATGTTTCAATCACGCTCATCCAAAATGACGTTGGAAGAGTGCGACTAGCGGAACGATGGACATAATCTGTACGCCAAGCGCGGGGGCCGGGAATCTGCTGTCTGAGCGGCGCATTCGTTTCTTACATCTTTCTGCATATCATGATCAAAACAGCACGTGCACCCTATTTTCAACCACAAAGAGTTACTACACTTCACTCTTACGCGCTTATTAAAACCATATACGAACATACACCTTTGTTGAGAACTGTTTCTCGCTACCACCCCTAGGGGATTCTTTTCGGCTTCTGGTTGGTCAAGAGAGCATGCCAAGCCCTATTTCCGAGTCTGACGCACGCCCTGGCTCTGCCCGCGCCTCCCATTAACCAAACTCTCTGTATACACGGCTCTGAACGTGCCCCCCACCCCCAACAACAAAAAAATAAAATAAATAAATAATTTATGGTTTGTTTAAAGCTCAATGTCTGCCGAAGCGTAGCACTAGAGGTCCGAACCAAATGCCAAAAGTTCAGCACTACCTGCCATCTTCTTCAAAAAGTTATTTTTTCCTAAAATTGATAGTAGAAAAATGAGACCCATTTTGCCCGTTTTCGGTAACTGCCGGCATAGAGCTCCATGTATCTGAGCCATATACTGACAAAGTTCGGCAGATGAGTGGAGCTTCTGACCCGCTAAATCTAGCTAGAGTAAGCCGACCTCGCGATTACACAATATGGGGATTCATTTTCTTTTCGCCACTCCGCTCTGAGCGAGTCCACTTACATTCGCGGTTGCGAGGAGCATTATGGAAACATTTCTCGTTCGTCGGTATTCTATTACGCCTGTAATTCGTCGCTGCATTAGAAAACTGAAGGCTTTTTATCAATTTCTAATAACAAAACTTACAAAAAAAAATTTTTTTGTTTGTTTGAAAACAAAAACATGGTTTCGCAATCAAAAAGGGTCAGACAATTTGGAGCACGTGTTCGCACTTTCAGCATAGCAAACAATTTCCGTGATGTTGCATTGTGGTGGTGGTGAGAATATGGAAAATTAATTTGATAGAAAAAAAAGGAATGGAAGAGGGTAATATTATTTGGAGATCGTTGCATATAAGGAAGTGTGAGCAATTTATTCTGTTGAAAGACATGTCACGGCGGACATAGAGCGGCTAATTCAGAGTGGGTCACGTTTCAAGTTAAAGTAGAAGCAATTTTTAACACAATATTTCATAAAGAAGAAAACATGACTAAGAGAGAGCATAATGTCAGCCCCGTAGCTTTTGCAAGCAATCATCTCGTGGACGAGTGTCCACTCCCGATATTTTAATCTCTTCTCTTACGCTGACTTAGCTAGAAGTAGCGGAAGTTTCAAAGGCTGCGGGAAAGCCGCACCAGTATAGCGATGCCTCGTCTGCTCGCGTTTTTGGTGAGAATAGACTGTCCCTCCCATAATTTTTTTAGGGTTGACAAAACATCATGTTGTGATACAAATTAACAAGAACAAATTTGGGTAATGTAATTTGAAGTTGGGGGTTGTACATTCCTCACGAAGTTCAGAGAACGTACTTCAAGAAAAATGCAGGTGTTCTATTCCTACTTGAAGTGGTACTTTATGCGCAATGTACGTCCCGACACTGCATAAAGGTTCCGTGTTGGTGTCGTTGTGTTTGAGCCTCTCAGATCAGTTTACACCAAATGCCATCAAGACAACGAAAGCTGTCTACCCTTTACTCTGCCGGTGCGGGCATGCAAGAGCATAGCAGCTATAAAAAATATCGAGCGTACCTGTAATGAACGAATGTCAGCTGTAGTTGTGTCATGGATTCTCGATTACGTTTCCGTAAACGTGTGGAACTTACTGCTATGACACGCACGTCTTCGCAGAGGTGAGAAAAAGTACCAGGGTACTTTTCTGACCTCTGTCTTTAACGTCCGGAAAGGGCTGAAAGACTTCGCATTTTTCCGGCAGAAAGTTGTGTGCGGCACAAGCGGAGACTTGTTGGTCTGCGGAAGGAGAGAGCTTTAGATAAGTACTGCGTGATTCACATTAAAAGTCCCAGATTAGCAGCCGTCCTGTAATTAATAAATTGCTCATCTAGAGCATGAACTGGTATCATCATTTCTAATGGCAGACCAGCCGCCTCGCTGACTAACCACCACCTGGCTTGCGCTCAGTGATAATCAATCCGTTTGTGGATGCTTGTGTTTGCGCTAGTGCCAAATTAGATTAGAGTTGTATTAAGCCAAATACATCCTGTGTGATGCAGTAAACTAGGCTTATGGCAGTAGTGAGCATCGGGGTCATAAGCCGCGGACGTTACACGTGACAGCTCGTTCAAATCACCGTGTTTGAAGGGTGGCACTGCTCAATATCATTTCTAGTTTGCTTTAACAGTCAGCAGGTGGCGCTAAAAGCAACGTATGTGCCATATATTGTAAACATCAGAGATCACATCAAAACAGCTTTGCTGCAGCACTGCTCCACCATTTGGTTCCAGGGCATGTGCCTTATGCATTGTTTAATCTACATCCGGTACAAGTGCTTTGCACTGTTCTTTATCCACAGCATGCACTAAACGAAGCATTAGATGTCCAGAGTTACAGATGGCTACTGGCCGCGCCAGGAGAGACACGCGGATGTAACAGGCGTAAAAAAGGGAGCGAATCGACAGTTGTATCGCCAGTTACCGCACCCTCAGTGTTAAGCCATAGGGGAAAGTTAGCAGACGTTAGTAGGGTAAAACATATTGATTGATAAAAATCATATTTTTCTTATGTAAATCAGGTATTACTATTTTCAAATATATTTTTATATTTCATACTTCTATTAGCAAATGTCACGGGTGGTTACCAAAAGAATTATGAATAAACAGGAAAAAATAAATGTTCAATGGGGTGAAGTTGTGCCCAAAACAGAAAGGAAACAGAAGATTACAATAGAACGTCGCGGGCGTCGATAGCGGCGTAACAGCAGGATCGAACGCTGGGGCTAGGCGGAGCGAGTCATCGCATAAACGAGTCGAACGCTGTCTAAGGCGGAGAAGAGCTACTGAACGACTGAAAAAAGTGCTTTGCTGTCGTCTGGGTAATAACAAAGTTCCACCCATATTTGTATGGAAGTCCTTTTCGCGTGGTGATGGACCACCACTCGCTCTGCTGGCTCGCGAATTTGAAGGACCCCTCCGGACATCTCGCCCGGTGGAGCCTACGACCGCAGGAGTTCGACATGACCGTGATGTACAAGTCCGGCCGGAAGCACAATGACGCCGACTGCCTCTCAAGGGCCCCAGTCGAGGCCGGTCCTTCCTGCATCGACGACGACGACGATGAGTGTTTTCTCGGCGCTCTAGATGTCAGCGACATGGCAGCACTCCAACGAGACGACCCTGAACTGCAGGCGCTCGACGAACACCTAGAGGGACAAACGAGTCCGGTTCCACGTGCTTTCTTACGAATCCTGCCTACCCTCTCCCTATGGCAAGGGGTGCTATACAAAGAGAACTTCCTCAACAACAACACAGCATGGCTGTTGGTTATTCCTTACAGTCTTTAAGAAGAAATCTTCCAAGGATGTCATGACGACCCAACGGCTGGACACCTTGGCTACAGCAGGACTCTCGCCAGGATTTGAGAAGGTACCACTGGCCGAGGCTACCGAAGACCGTTCAACTGTACATTCGATCATGCCATGAGTGTCAGCGACGCAAGAAACCGCCGACGAAGCCGTCAGGACTTCTACATCCGATTTCTCCCCATCCACGCCGTTCCAGCAGATCGGAATGGATTTGCTTAGCCCCTTCCCACCGCCAACGTCGGAAAACCGCTGGATAATCGTCGCCACAAATTATCTCACACGGTACTTCAAGACGAAAGACTTTCCATCAGGTACGGTTGTTGAAGTCGCCAAGTTTTTCACCGAGTCCATTGTCCTCCGGCACGGCGCCCCCGAAGTCCTCATTACAGACCGTGGATCATCGTTCATGACCCAGCTGACGCAAGAGATCCTTTGTCTCAGTGGCACCGGCCGCCGTCGAACCACTGCGTACCATCCGCAGACAAATGGACAAACAGAACGGCCAAAAAAACTATCGCCGACAATATGACAGGTTTTTTATTTGTTTCAAGGGCCCTTAAATCTCAATACAACTGCCCATTAAAAGTAGAGTAAAGCTATACGCACTCCGGAGTGCACTTCGGACGGAAATGGCTATACGCACTCCGCTAAAGTCGCATAAAACGAATGGTCAAAACGAATCTTCTAAGCGATGGAATAGCGTCATGTAACCATTTGTTTGTAATGTAAATATGTGTGGTTTTGTGTAAAAACATCAGGTAACAAAGAAAAAAAAAGGGGTTAAGGTGTCCGCTCTGGACGCAAGTGGACGCGGGTTCAATCCGCGGGGGACATACTTTTTTCTTTTCTCGAACATTTTGTTTTGTCGAGGCATTTGGCGATATTTACGACATTTCTTTTTTGCGATGAACACTAAAAAAACCGAATGTCGTCGACGAAACTTCGCAACTAAGTGGTATGAGACTCCCTTCCCAGAGGTGCGATCGGAGACAGCGGGGCTTGGGTTGCCGGCTGGACGCCGTGAAGCGGCGTGTACTGGTTAAGTTTTGTAATTAGCCGCCGATACTGTCGCCGCGAAGCGGCGTGAACGCGAGGCGGGGGCTGGGCTAACACGCTCCCCAGTGATACGCGCGCGTTCGAAAAGGGTGACCCTAGCGGCATGAGCTTTAGGCGGAGTGCGTATAGCCATTTCGTCCGAAACGCACTCCGGAGTGCGTATAGCTTTACTCTTAAAAGTAATGAATTTTAAGTTCAGTTACGCATTTAAGCACAACTGAATGAAACACACTCTAGATTTCTTATACAAACAACTTACTGCTTCTTGATGTAGGAAAACGTATTTGGGCTTTAAACGTTGGTAAATATATTTTAATTGCCCTTAGGCATACATCAAAATATAATTAACTTGAGATAAATATCAATATCTTTTGAAAACATCACTCGAACGTTCCCAAAAAGCCCAGCACTCTCACCCTGAAATGCTTTCTATAAGTGAAGTGAAAAGTGCCGGTCAGTCAAAGTTATATTAGCCAGAATTATGCGAATGCCACAAATATGAGACTCACCTCGTTAGGAAAATAATGACAACACTGAAGAACTAAAGTGGCTTGCCGGTATATTCTACCCGCTGATGAGGCTGAGAAAAGGCCCAAGAAATAAGAGGGGGGAGGTAAGTGCCCCCCCTCCTCTTTTCAACATTTCATTTAGAGTTATTTTATTTCAACTTCTCAACACTATTGAGCTATCGAATGCAAAGCGAAAAGGTAAACCCAACACTGATTTGTGCTCACCTTAGACGTGGACCACGGAATTCTTTTTTTCGCCGTGACAAGAAATGATTTTAACCTTATGATTATTCAATATCAGTCACAGATGAGTGTTTAAATCAAAACTTTTAAATGACGGAAACTCCAAATCTAAATGAATGCTGATTTCGGGGATTATATTTGGTGGGATGGTTTCATAGAAATTGAACCAGCAAAAAATTATGTGATTTAAATCACTTTGTCTTTTTTTCTCCTACCCGCTTGTAAGTGTGTTGGTTAAAGAACCCTTGATAGAGCGCTTCATTGATGCTATGCTGGCGCAACACACAAGCAACATTCAGGCACTTTAACCCCTGATGTGCTTCGTATGTCTGATATTTGAACAAAAAGGGTGCCAGTGAACGATCACACGTTTCGTGCAGCTCTTGGAAACAAATGGCGGCGCGGCACTGAAATTGTATTGAAATGAGCTGTCGATTGAGACTCAATGTTTTCGTTCTAGCACGTACTGCCTGCACGTTTCCCGCCCGTCTGAAGAATAATGTTTGTCGACTTTTAATATACACGAATCTTTATTTATCAAAGGATATAGGCGTATTTGTCGCTGCTTGTATTGCTGGCTCCTGTGAGAATTGCATTCGTCCGCGTGTGCTGCCAATGCACATCTCAATCACGCGCATTGAATAAACAAAATGATGTTTACGCGTCCAACGAGGCGATCTGGTACGCCCCAGCGGAGAGCTGAGAATTAATTTCGACCATCTGGGGATCTTTCGGAATATCTACGAATTAAGCCCGTTTCAAGTTGTGCGGTTGTGTGTGTAATATTTGAACTCGTGTAGCACAAAGCCAGTGAATACAGCACGCACTGAAAGTGCCGTTCACGGCTTATTATTATTATTTTCTTGCCGCACGAGTGACCTTGCTGGCGAAAATTGCAAGCACTATGTGAAACGGGAAGTAAAACCTAATTAATATGATAACATTTCGCTTGCGATTTCTCAGCTGTAACGTTAAGCACCATAGCTTCCACCACACATTTGTGGCCGTGCAAGCGACGACGCAACAACGAAATCGTACTTAAAATCGTACAACGTGTATCAAAGAGAATGGCTTGATTGTGCGAAAAAGACATGTGCAAAAAAGCAACCGCAAATTGCATGGAGCTCGGAACACGAGAAAACGGTTTCAGGCCTACTTTAAGATACTAAGGTGTTTAATGCTCACAAATAAAAGATATCGTTTCAGAAGGGAGAGAGTACAGGTGAGCTAGTTACGAAACGATTGTGAACCCATGTATCAGGTCCACAAGTATGTCGTTAAAAGAATATGTAAGATTTCTGTGCGATAAATACCAACTGCAGTTATTCTTGCAAAATATGGTGTGGAGCTATTTTTGTGTGCGTGTGTGTTCAAAATTTGTGTGAGTTCCGCGTGGTTTTTCGCACGTCTGTTTCCGCAGGGACACGTGTGCGGAAAATTAACTGACACTTGCACAAAAATCTAAACTAAAATGGTTCCATATCATTAAAAGGACATTCGTAGATATATTTATTGCGCAACATTTGCAAATGCGCGATTTAGTGGCAGCAGATTTGCGATTTACTCACGGTAAATACCTTGATTCTTGTTTAAAAAGAGTTGAGCGATTTTCCATGTCCCGACGTTTGTCCGATTTTCGCACGGTTTTCCGCACATCTGTTTCAGCCTTTGCACGGCACCTGGCTTCATAATGTTCATACTATCGTCTCACCTTAGCATGGACTAACTGCGAAAGCTGTACAAGCACCAGCGGCTAGCCTTGATTGCCTTGACCTGAGCACTCGCTACTCGAGCGCTGGTGCAGCCGACCAAGCTTCATCCAAAGCAGCTAGCTCGCGCTTTTAGCATTCGCGGCTAACAATAGACCATGCTAAGGTTAGACGAAGTATAGCAGGTGTTGAGCGCGGACATCGTTTTGTCCGTGGACATGTGCTTGGAGACGTGATCGCCACGCTTTTTGCTTTGTTTGAACAACGTAATGTCTAGCATTACGTCCTACGGAACACAAAATAAAAATCAGAGTTACGTCCGACGTAACTCTACCCCAAGGTTTCGAGTTAGGTCCGACGTAACCTAGTATACAAATTTAAGTTACGTCCGACAGTATTCAAAATAAAAACTATAAGTTACGTCCGACGTAACTTTACCTCAAGGTTTCGAGTTTCGTCCGACGGAACTCGAAATGAAAGTGAAAGTTTCGTCCGACGGAAATAGAAGTTAAAGTCACGTCCTGTGTAACCTCGCAACCTTATTGAATGTTACGCTTTACGGCCGATACATGACGTAAACGCAAACATACCGTGAACTATTACTACGTTACGTACGATGCAGCATTATTTAATTGGTTAAAATCGCGACTCCATCTGTACCTCCAGATACAGATGACCGTCGCATTTTTTTTTCTGGTGTTTTTCCTTTCTTATAGACAATTTTTTTTCTTCTTTAAGACGATTTCTTGCGACACTCTCTAAGGTTTGCGGACGTTCGAAGAAATTATTTAGAGACATAAAATGGAAATGTGATACAAACGTGCTGTTTACAGCAGCAGGGTTTCCGGCCGACTTGTTGAAAACTGGCACAATATTCACGTACCACTCAAGTCGCCACGCGCACTTGCTTTGGCAGTGTTTTCTTCCAGAGTGCCTTAAATAAAGAGCTGTTTCGAGGGTGCCGCCCGGGTGTGAGAATGACAATAGACCCCGCGGCCTTTATAATTTGTCTCATCTTACGATGGACTAAAGGCCAAAGCCACGGGCCACCAGGTCCAATCGCGTTCCCCGCTAAACCATGACATGCATAACATTGATTAGGGGTGAACGAATGATGCTCCGAATAAAAAAGCGCTGCATAATTTTTATAGCTTCAACACCGCGAAGAGCTTGTGCGCCATGGCTTTCTTTGCAATGCAAACTTGATGAGTGACTCAGTGGTATTGCACTTTAATTGTCAGACCACTGTCCGCCCATCCCCTTCCGTGATCCGAGACGCACACACCGATACGTGCATCGAAGTGTAATTAATACCACGCAATTTCTAAGTGGCTCGTGATTCGATCTAGCGGTCCGTAGCTTTTGCCTTTAGTCCCTCGTAGGGTGAGACGAAGTATAGCCATCAAGCACGTAGCCAGGAGGGGGGGGGCATAAGGCCCCCACCCCCCCTCGAAAGCTTCTATTTTGCTGGGACCTCCTCTTCCTCCCCCTCATACAGCATTTTAAATGGGCGGCCCCCCCCCGAAACAAAATCCTGGCTACGTGCCTGATAGCCATATCAACTTTGCTTTCAGCCCAAGCCAGCAAGGGCTACAAGCAGGTGCAACAAACGCGGCAAGGATAGCAGGAAGTGTTTTCATATAGAAAAAAGCCAATCAATTTTCTTAAGGGAGGGGAAAGATGAGAAAGGAAAAAAAAATGTACGTGTCGGGCATCGAATCCGCCCAGCTTCAGCAGCTTCGATGTGCGAGGAGCACACTCCAGCCCTCTCAACAAAGGTACTTTTTTTTATTTATTGCAAAAAGCGAACAGCCAGTGTCGAGACGTATTAAAAATGCACTACAAAACTTTTGTAGCACATGTTAAAAATTCCTCATTTCGAGAAGGCACTTACAAAGGCCTAGCCACTCGGGCTTAGGCTCTCTGGTGACAAACACACTTTCTACTTGCTTGACAAGGTTGAAAAAATAGAAACGGACTTCTTGCGCCTTGGGGTCGGCATGCCGTACTGCCATGCGCGACCGCCAAATGCTGCAAAGGCCCAGCAAAAAAAAACATATCAAAAGGTACGCAGTTGTCATTAGTAACATTCAAAAAACGAATTCCCGATGGGGTAACGGGTAGTTCTTTCTTAAGCGTGCGCTGGAGCACATCCCAGAAAAATACGGCATCCCAACAAAAGATAAACACGTGTTCAATTGTCTCAGGCTGCTTACATAACAAACAATTCACAGTCCACGGCACGTAAATACCCTTTTCCCTTAGCCACACTTTGACCGGCAACGTATTGGTGTGTAACTTAAAAAAAAAGGTTTTCACCGAAGGAGGTACACACATTCTTTTCACTCTCTTCAGCACATCTTGGCTGCCATTACAAAAAACAGTTCTATACAGTGGCGTCGGAAACAAACTGACTACCAAATCGCGCGTCAGTGTTTTCTTGCTCACAAGAGACAAATATTCAAAAGAAAAACGAGCAGACAAAAACCCCACTGCGTCAATGACCTCCTTTTGAAACCCCACGAGTCGAGTGGGCTCGCCACAACACGAGGAAACAAGAAATGATGGCAGATGAGGTGACAGTTTGGTCTGGATGAACGTTCGAATGAAGGGATGCTCCTGTTCTCGAAGAAAAAAGAATCGGGACACGAGTTGCTTAACGAACAAGTGTGAAAGCCCAAGTCCCCCGTGACGCACCCGGTGAAAGAGGTTGTCACGCCTCATGCGTTCCCAATTAGATCCCCAGATAAACACAGCAAAAATACGGTGAAGCTTCTGAACGCTTACGCGAGCACAGTGGATCGCTTGCAAAACATACCATATCTTTGAAATAAAAAAAATGTTGCAAACTGTCGCTCTCGCGAAGATGGACAGATCACGCTGCTTCCATCGGGAAGCGCGGCTGGCCAGGTCGGTGGCGACTCCCGACCAATAGGTTTTGTTCTCGCGGTAACAATTTAAAGGCACGCCGAGGTATGCGCAGGGCACGCGGTCCCAGCTAACGCCTTCGTACTCTGAAGGAGTTGTGGCCCATGCGCCGTGCCAAAACCCGCGACACTTGTTCCAATTGATAGCGGCGCCAGTAGCCTCACAGAAACATTTAGCCAAGGTGACAGCGGCACTAACGCTGAGCTTGTCACTGCAAAACACCGCGATATCATCTGCATAACTGATGACCTTTATCTCGGTATTTTGCAGACGGAAGCCCCGACAATCTTTACTATTCAAGACACTTAAACAAAAAGTTCTAAATACAAATTGAATAACAGCGGTGACATGGGACATCCTTGCCTTACGGACGTTCGCACGTGAATTTGCTCCATTACCTCCTTGTTTACGACCAACCTTGTGGTACAGTTTTTATATGCCATTTTGGCACCTTCCAAAATAATATCACCCACATTTACATGCTTTAAAACATCAAAAAGTACATCGTGCTTGACACGGTCGAACGCCTTATCCAGATCTATTTGGAGCATGGCTACTTGGCCCATGCCCCCATCACACGCTTCTAACACGCTACGTGCGACATGCACGTTCGTCATAATAGTTCTGCCTTGGATCCCACAGGTTTGGTGGTTACCGATCAGCCTACAGGCTACACTTTGAAAACGTCGCGCTAAAATCTTTGCAAAAACTTTGTAATCCACATTACAGAGAGTGATGGGGCGGTAGCCCGTGACATGGCGCAGTTTCACAACATCGTCACTCTTAGGGATAAACACAGTATACGTTCGCGTAAAGGACGGAGGCAACTCTTTTCGTTCATACGCTTTACAAAATACATTCAGCAACACGCTGGCGAGTACGTTCTTAAACTTTTTAAAGAAGTCGGCGCCTAGCCCGTCGGGCCCCGGCGTTTTCGCCTTTGGAAGGTCATCTATTGCCTTCACGATTTCTTGCATGGTTATTGGCTGAGAAAGACTTTCCGTCTCCTCTTCTGTTAACTGCGGCAGTGACTCGAGAAGCTCCCCACATGCTGGGTCCCTTCTTCCTTGACTTTTCGATTCAAAAAGTTGCCTATAGTGTGCAACAAACGCCTGCTGTATGCTACTTGGGCTCGTACTCGTAACGCCGTTAACATCTATTTCAGCGATTTCATTCCGCAGCGCGTATCGCTTTTCATCCGCTAAAGCCCGTTTCGTTGGCTGCTCGCCCATGAGGTATTTTTCTGCACGCGCTCGGACCACGGCTCCGCGATAACGCTCCTGGTGAAGCTGCTCTAGCCGTTCTTTCACGCTATCTAAGTCTTTGAAACACGTGCTCGGAGCTAAACACTCCGCTCTTGAGAGCGTCTGCAAGTCAGCATTTAAACTGCGTTCGGCACAACGTGTCTCGTAGGCCAAAACAGATGACCTTTCTATCGCCAGCATCTTAACTTCTTGCTTTACGATCTCCCACTTCTCGAAAATATCCCCTCCCGTACTTTCAAAATACGATTTGAAAATTCTGTTTATACCCGCAAGAAAGGACTCATCATCGAGCAGCTTGGTGTTAAGCTTCCACAGCTTCCACTCGAACCTCGCCTTCGTCGGCGCCCTGTCACCGATCACTGTCGTAACCAAGCAGTGATCGGAGAAAAAAACCGGCGATACCCGGTATTTGTTTAACAATGCAGAAACGGAGGCGGAGACGTAGATCCTATCTAGGCGGGCGTGGGATGACGCTTGAAAATGTGTAAAACGCATCTCACGCGTTTCATTCCTAACGGTTCCAGCGTCAACTAGCTCAAAATCTTCGAGCAAGTCACCTAAAATCGTCGCACTTCTATCAGTGCACTGCCTAGGCGGCGTTCTATCATTCGCTCGAACAACGCAGTTAAAATCCCCGCACAACACAATTGTTCTGCTGCAATCTAGAAATCGGCGTAAGCCCACAAAAAAGGAAACCCGGTCTTTCACCGTACTGGGGGCGTATATGCAAATAAGCCGCCAGTGAACTGCTGAAAATGCAAAATCGCACATAATGAAGCGCCCTTCCGTGTCGGTGTTGACGTCCAATTCCGACAAGGGAAAGGACTTCTTCACAAACAAAAAACAGCCCCCGAAGCACCGACAGCGTGCGTAACACAAACTTCATACGAAAGTAAAAACGGTTTAAGTGCGCTGGCTACCTTCTCCTCCTCAGCCATCTTAGTTTCCTGCAATGCCAAAAAATCGGGTCTCTCATTAATTAACAAACGTTGCACTTGGTACTGTTTTTTTCGTGTGCTGAGACCTCGGACATTTAGCGTTGCAACCTTAATGGCTGTGTCGGGCGTACAAATCATGAGTGGTTGTGGCGCAGCACATGCCTTGACCCTCGGACGAAGTCCCTGAAACCAGGCGTTGCCGCCTTACTTGCTGTCCAGCCGCCTGCAGACGTCTGGGGGAGGGTCGGGCACTGGATGGTACCGGCCCTTCTTCTTCTCCCACCACACGCTGGGACTGGGCGCCACGCCCGGCGCCAGGACTGGCTCGTCGAGACCGCGCTTGATTGACTCGCTGGCGGCGTCCATGTCGGAGGTCTCTTCCGAAGCCTGCTCCTCGGTTGACGGGGTACCGGCTGTACCACGGACCACGTTTTCCTTGGGCAGCGCCACAGCAGGGAGAGGTGTAACGCCGTCTTTGGTCACAGAGGTGTCGGTCGCCGACTTGTTGGCACCCTCTTCCGCGTGAGCCTCCGCAGCACCCTTGGCTTCGGCAGAGTGCCCCTGATGTTCCGCAGCTGACGGGGCGCCAAGTTCCAGATCATGCGCAGCTCTCTCCGCCTCCTCAACGTCCATGGTTAAGGGCGACGTGTCTTCCGCCTCGGCACCACCGGTTACGCGAGCATACGTCTTGACGCAATCTTCCTTTTCATGCCCGAAGCGGAAACACTCCGAGCACTTCGGCACGCGACAGTCTCGCCTAATGTGCCCTGAGCGCTTGCACCGCAAGCAGACAGGCGCCCTCCCAGGGATGACGACGAGCACGTTAGCCCCGTGGAGTCGTAGCTGGTGAGGAATGCTGTCCGGCGTGACACCGCTCCTGAGCGTCACGCGGGCGACTCGGGTGGTAGACTCTACGCCCTCGAATCCCGCGACCCGCCACTTTTCGCGCCCGACGTCGGCAACCTTCCCGTAAGGCTCCAGGAGTCTGCGGACCGCGTCGTCCGGTACGTGGAAAGGAAGCCAGTGAAGGCGAACACGAACCTCGGTTGTGCTGGGATCGATGATGACACAGCGGAGTCCCTTCACCTTGAGTTCTTTGGCATTCAGCAGTCTCTCCTTGGCCTCGGGCGTCCGTAACGTTGCCAACCAGACGTGATTCATTTGAAAGGCCCCAAGGGCCGCGATCTCGCTGAGTACAGCACACCGTTTCAGTTCTTGCCTGAACTCTTCAATCCTGTACGGGCGTCCCTTGATGTCGCAATGCAGCAAAACAGAGTTCAGACACGCCGCCCCAGTTGGGATGGGCGGCAAAACAACCTTGTAATCGTCGGTGGCAGACGCACCGTCATCGGACATAAAACCACGGCCGCCAAGGGCCGTTATCGCAGCTCCGGAGGAGCCAGCCATTCTGCGACTGTTCACGTCGAGCGCCAGAAGCAGAATGTCTCAACAAATTTACGGATAGCGCTGAAGATTTATCTCATTCACTAATGCTGCATCGGACGTAACGCAGTAATAATTCACGATAGTTTTGTATTTACGTTAGGTATCGGCTGTAAAGCGCAACATACGTGTAGGTTGCGTAGGTTACGCTGAGGACGTTACTTTAATATTTATATTGGGTTACGTCGGACGTAACTTTAACTTTCATATTGGGTTACGGGGGACGTAACTTGAAATTTTGGGGTAAAGTTAAGTCGGACGTATCTTTAATTTTTATTTCGGATTAAAACGAAAACAACAGCCGGCAGCTGCGTGTGAAATTGCACAAAAGCAAGCTGCGCCTATCGAAATAAAGAGCCCCTTCGGTTAGGGTTGGCCAGGACTCCCCTGAGAGACCAGCCCAAACTTCGTTAGTGTTCTGAAAAAAATGCTCTCTCGTCTCTGGGACCAAGAGTTTCTTCGAAAGGTGCATAGGAACAAAAAATAAATTTGAAAAGTCTAGACAAAATATCTGAAAGCGGATTCGCATACCAATGCCGCAGATTATAAAGTCCAGAGCGAGCCTAATCCGATTAATGTGGCGTAGGCCCTAATGAATTAAATAAATCCGCCTTAAAATATGCAACGTTTGCACAGTTTATTTTTCTTGCCTTTCCGATGGGCTCACTTCTTTCGTATACGAGAGTTTAATGTATTCGGTATTTATACGAGTAATGGAGTGAACTCTGCACCCACCAATTACGTAAAACGCGACGTATTCAAATTTTTGCTTGTGATGATGAAGTTAACCCAAGACTGGGACGATGGAGGAAAAGAAAAAGAAATGACAGTGACACAAAACGAAATGGGGACAGACAACGTCTTTAATTCAAATAAATATTTCACTTAATCACCTTCCTTATATACACCAACTCAACTTTGTTACGTCTCGCTACGGTGGTGGCGCGTCGGGCGCACTTCCGGTCTGGGGCTGTGCGCGGAAGTCACCAAGCGGGACGTGCATTCCTGTGCTTTTGTGGAAAAAAAACCAGGACAAAAAAAAAAAAACGCCTTTACGTCAAAACGTTGCGACATGGGCTCTACCAAAAGAGCTGGAATAGGTTTGGAGATCAGTTTTCATGTGTGTTCTGACAACTCGGTTAGTCAGAGACCATGGAGACGTGACGTAAAAAGGAAAAACAAGACGCCGCCAGACCAGGATTGCTTCTGCGGGAAGCTCTTCGAGTTCACTTCACGGACACTTGCGATCGTCGGATTTATTTCTTTTGTTCCAACAGGAACGCGGGAAAACCGCCAAGTTGTCCGGACCACACGAAAACTACGTGCAGTGCCTCCTGAAGCTCAAACGGCTGCCTGATCGTTCGTAATGTGGTCTGCTCTTTCAAGCTTGTCTGCTTGTTTTCGTCTTCTCGTTCAAACGAGATCGGCCCGTAGACCAAATGTTGACCCAGTAATTGCCTTAAGAAGTAAGTGCAGGTCTCTTTTAAGCTTGAAGGTTGCTTGGGGTAAGTAGGCTCGGCGTAAACAGTAGATGCAAGGCAAGGTGATGTCGATCATTGTTACCAGTGGTCATCACCGATTTGTGATGCCTGATTCACTTGGTTTGATTCTGCTTGCGATTTTCAGTATGGACATCTGGCATCGCAGCTACCGTCCACACTCTTGCAGCCCGAGCGGTGTCGCGAGTGAAAATATCGAGCAGAAGCTCATCATGGTTTTAGCGTCCATTCTGCGGCGTTCACGCGAATTAATCGCCACACGTCACATTACTTACGCCAAGAGTTGCGGAGCAACGAGCCTTGCTAATTTTGCCCAGGCCACTGAAGAGGTAAGACATTGCTAGAAAGATATAGACTAAACAATACTAAGGCAAAAGAGCGCGGGGACTCACAGCGACGCCAACAACGTTACATTCCAATGGTTTCCTGATGAGGGACGGCTCGCTTCTTTCTCACACTCCATTGCGCATGCGAGGCGCAGGTGGCGTACCGCTAGGGACGCTCCGGTTTGTTTGTTAACATGAGCTGGCGTATACAGACATCCACATGGAAGAACGTCCTGTTTCCAAGAACACGCGCAGAACCCATACCCCCCCCCCCCACACACACACACATACACTACAACAAAAACTACAATTTGCAACCAACTTTAGACTGGACAAAATTTTTTGGCATGCTTGGCTCCTAATCCAAGAGTTCACAATCCTAGAAAACGTAATGCTTTTAAACGTGAAGTACAACGCTGCAAAGTTGATGCCACACTTCGCACCAGAATGCACAATAACAAAAGAAATGCTATTTTAATCCTGATTTAAATAATACCGGTTTTACTACGCTGTTTTTATTCAAACCTTTCCCGCAAATTTAATTCCTAAGACATGTTTTAACCTTTTTATCACTCGATGCTTTTTATGTGCCTTTGTTTTGTATTTATGAAAAAGAATGACCCAACAAGAAAGATTTATATACGGCTCAACACGATCAAAAAGAAGTGTTGAGGAAGTCGGAGCGTTGAACTTAATTTCTACCTTCCACCTTGTTCGTCAGCTTCGTAATATCTACTCGCAATGCAATCAAAAAGCAAAATAAACAAAAAACGAGAAAACAATTGGCTGCGACCTTTACGTTCAAAGTCCTATAATGCAGGAAATGCAGTTTATAGGCCCGATCGTTTTAGTTTGGGAGAAGTCATTAAACTGTCGTTCTGGGAGTGAAGTGCCTATATTTGATCAGTATTGGGGAAACAATGGCGTGTCACGTGACCAGAGAAAGGGGAAGGGGAAGAGGGGCAAATGGAAAGGGAGGGGGAGCGAGGGCACTGTAGGAAGGGAGGGGGATGGGGAAGGTGGAAAGAAAGAGGAGAGATGGAAGGGAGGCAGCTGAGGAGGGACAGGGACGCAGATCAGGAGGGGAGGAGCGCACTGTAGGAGGTTGAAAAGAGTAATTGGGGGAGAGAGGCATAGGGAAGGAAGGAGAGAGGAATGGTGAGAGGCAATGGTTTGTCATGTGACGTATATTTATCCGCCAAATTTAGCGGTGAAACTGATTTGGTGTGACACATGACCAAGGAGGTGGGCGGGGAAGCGAAAGTAAAGGAATCACATTTGGAGGAATCCCTAGAAGAAAAGAAGGGATGGGGAGAAAAAGGAAGGGGAGGAAAGAGAGGGGCGGGGAGAGGGGATCGGTGTGTCACAATGTATATTTCCCCGCTAATGTTGTGGGGAAACTGTATTTTTGTATAGGTGATGTGACACCAGGTCACGTGACGTCGATTTCCTCCACTCCATGTAGCGCAGAAACTGAAGTAAGGTTTAGGTGACGTGCCATCAATGTGTATAGGACACGTAACGTCAGGTGACGTACATATTCCCCGCTCAATTTATCGGAAAATCCACAGATGGAATGAGAGGCAAAATTTTGGTTTTGGGGATTCCGTTGAAAAGCATTTCATGGTTTAATAATGCCCTGTTGGAATCAAGTCATAACTTGAAGGAAGAAGCAAATTTAGCTTTTTAACTAACTGGAAATACAAAGCTATTTTTATTCTAGTATGGCAGAGACTAGTGCAATACAAGTATGTTAATTAAAATTCGCTTTACATTTCCAGTAATTCATTCTTCGTCGTTGTTACTCGTGATCGGACAAATTGATTTATTAATCTGCCACGTTGAAAACATATCTAGTGGTAAAGAAGCGCTATTTTTTGGTACAGTAATTTAAATGAAATTAATCTTATTTAAATAAAATACTTAATTATTAAATAAAACAACGAACTTAATTAATTAAAAAAATATTTTTCTACTCTACTTCGCACTTTGACCTCTACTGACGGTCTTGACTAACAAAGGGACAAATGCGAAGAACTCAGGGGATTGGTGGCCGAGGAGTTATCGCCCGACTGCCAAGCAAAGCGGACGCTCGATGGCTCGCTCTGATCGCGAAGTGAAAACGGTCGTCCCGCCGTGGCTGTCTTTGGTATCCCCGCTGATTACCGGGTCGTGCTGCCGACGTTGCCGGCTGGAGACAAGAAAAGAACCGGGTTTACCTTCACTGCGATGTCCATGCCGGTCCTCTGCGGATTGCAGACTTTAAGGAACCGTTGGAACAGGCGAACCTACGCACGGACTTAGCAGGGCTAGGCGTGTGCCAGATGGGCCACGTGTGGCTCTGCAGCCTGAAAACGGCTGCAGCGAAAAAGTGACTGCTCAAGCTATAGGGTTGCTCACTGTGAAAAGAAAACTCTGCATCCCAATCGATTCCAACCGGCAGGAAGTGCGCGTGAAGGTGCACTGGGTTCCCTTCAACGT
>JAZHYW010057445.1:0-17325 GCA_037355805.1 Ixodes ricinus | reverse complement strand
CTTCGTTGGTGCACGTATTGCTGATAGCCCATCCTGATTTGTAGCAGGACTTTCTATTTTCCAATGCCTCAAGTTGAACTACGTTGTGAACACCGAATGTTAGCCTACCCCTTATTTTTACCTAATGTGCTCTCAGTTTTGGGTGGGCAATTTCTCGGGATGTTACGGTGGGCATGGACTTCTGCATGAGTACCATGTGTGTGGTCCACTCGGAGATGCTTGAAGTATTAGAGAGTTTCTGCTCTACAGTTAAGTACACTGTGGCAAAATGCCAGCAACATGTCGGGGTTACAAACACTGTATGTTCTATGTATGTTGCCTGCACACTTGTAATAACTACAGCAAATCACTTTTTGCATATCCATTTGTCACAGCGACAGTTTGAGGCAAACTGCAGCGCCGCAGCCTCGGGCGTCAGGAAGCGGCCAAAGGGTGGAAGCGGCAGAAGAGTTGGCAGCAGCTCCCCGTGTCTTGCAGACAAGACGTTGGTGCCGGGAAGCTGCGCAGAGATACCAGCAGCAGGCTGAGGAGCAGCAGCGGATGGAGGCGGAGAACCTCCTGTTGGATAGGGAGGCAACAAAAAGAGCTATAGATGCCTCCAATGCACAAATCGCTGCAGCAGATGCTGCTAAACAGTATTACACTGAAATGCTAAGGCTACAAACCTTGCAGGCTGAACTGCAAATTGAGCTATTGAAAAAGCAATTGGGAAAGGAGTAATCAGAACAGACCGAGGGGGGGGGGAAACATTAAGTTCTACGATTTCTTTTTTTTTTTTTTAGATTGACGAAGCAAGGGCGGATATGAAATAATAAAGTACATTTTGAAATGCAAGGGTTTGTGGAAACCTCAGTATGTTATGGGGTAGTCGTCCCTGGAGAGAAACTGATTTATCAGAGGGTGCGCTCGACCCTATACGACAGCTAGTAAGATGGCACAATTAATTTTAACAAATAATGAAATATTTTTATTGCCTCCCCAGTATTCCAGAGGACCACATTGCTATCCGACACCAGCGCCAATCTAACCACTGAGTTTCCATACATGTGCGCAAGCCTGTCGACACGTCCAAAACATCATTGTTGGGCACTAAGGAAAGAAGCTTAGCGATTCGACCCTGCACAAAACAAAACAGCAAGTAAGCAAATAACCTAGGAAGTGCCTCCGCGGCGCGAACAGTGATTATGCGTTTAAATGCATGGTTACTGGTGTGACCACTTGGTGTGCCTGATTTGTTCGTGGAGAGTGTGTCGCGGAATTTACACCGTTCAGGAACTCTGTACTCTCTTTGTTCACTTCCCAAAGTAAACAGGCATTACCATACTGCAACGCTGTTCGACAGCGATTTTATGCACTCTTTACTATTTTACTAAGTGAAATAACCAATGACAGAATTGTTCCTCTTAGGTACAGTCGGCACGGAATGAAACGCGAGCAAGGAGCGCATGGTTTTCGTCCCACGTTGAGTCACCTAGATACGCAACACCGAAAGTTTGGATGCACTGAGCAAGAGTCTAACACATCGAAGGAGGAGCCATCTTCTTGCAGCTCCCATCTGGTTCAGGTGGTGCAGCATCTAGTGAAAACCATGCACCCACTGTTCGCGTTTCATTCGTGCCGACTGTACATGACCCATTAGTTGCTGTTATAATCAGGCCATTACTGTGACGCATACAGGTTGACTCCTCTCACTTGTAGAATACTTTTGAATATGGTAGTAATGGTGCCAACTTATAGGACAGAGGCACAATAAAATGAAACGGTATTATTTTTAAGGCTATTATTTTGCTCACCCCTAAAATTACTCGCACTGAGGGCATTGATGTTTGCGTAGCTTGTAGTACGAAGACAAGCACGATGACCAACACGCAGAAGCGGGCCCAAGCTTTTCGCGTAAAAGCCGCACGCACTGTCGCCCGAGACACACAATAGCAATATATTGCAGGACTTTTGCGTACGTGGTTCCATGGGTCATGCAGCAATTGCACTGTTAAACGCAGTTGCAATTATGCTGCTTGACCAACTCTAACCTTTTACAATGAGGTACGCTGCAAGATATGCCAATCAATCTTTGTGCATTTGTTACTACATACCAAAACTGGACGAGTTGAGAATGATTCTGATCCGTGCCTGCAATGCTGTTCAGAAGAGTTACCTTTTTTGGACACTGCCACATTATATCTTAACTGCATGTCATTGTTGCAACCAACAGAAACATGCTGCAATGTAGAGGGTTTGCGAGACAATATGGTTTGCAATGCTTGAGGCACTCATTCTGCTACAATGTTCGGAATCAGGAAAGGGTAGACGTCTTCAATATGAGGGTGGACGCCTGAGCGGCATACGACGGGCGCTGCATCGTCTCCAAGCAACGCTTTTGCAAATAAAGGTGGATAGCAGTCGCAGCACAACATCTACTTGCTCTAATATCTTCCAACGCTTCCATTCTTTTTGCAACGAGCGAAAGCCGCAAAGCCTGTTTACCCTCATAATGAAACCATACATGAAGAGTGCTTAATAAACATTTAAAATATCTATGTTCTCCAAGAAATATGCTGGGGTTGGTTCAGCCCCTTATATTAGCCGTCTGATGCCACGAAGCATTCAAGAAAATTTATTATATGAAATCGCGTGCCACATTCAACTCGTTATTACGATTATCCATCCTCTGGATGTCTACGGAGCCTGGTAAATACACAGCGAGGACAATATCTCTGTATGTGTCTCGCATTTAAGAAAATTAGTTTGAATTGAAAAGACCACATACCCACATACCTACGCTCAACAGAAGAACTGGTCGACAAGGGCTTGCCGGGCCTCATTGCTTTCACCACGGCCGGCTGCCATGGGCTCCACGGGAACCTCAGGGGGATGGCAGTCCCTGGCATCGCGCAGGGGTATCTCTTGGCGAGATTGTGAAGCACGCAGCATGCCACGATGATGTCGCAGCATCTGCTTGGCTCCATGCGCAGCTCGGCATGCAGGCAGTGGAATCTGCGCTTCAGCTGGCCTATTGTCCTGCGTGCATCATACGGACAGAATGATTATTATTTATTTAAAGTACACTAATATATTAGGGTTGAGACTATTTCATACTTTCTAAATGCTGCAGCCTACCAAAAACCCGGCAATCATTTCTTATCATTGCCCAGATATATAACAGTATGTTTATATGTACATCATATTAAACTTCCCTCAACAAATGTTCCTCATAGCTGAGTGTAAGCGAAACACAGTTTCATACAGACAGTCGTTAACATTAGCAGTCCGAAGATGTCTGTCAACGACTTTCCTATAGCAACCCGAGCCCGGTGCAATTTGTCACATTTTTACGGTGAGTCCCAGCAGAGTGGAGTATTTTAGAATGTATGACAGGAAGGCGTGTAATTTCTGTAAAGGTGGGGCAGGAAAAAGAAAAGACGGCTTTGCATTTGTATCTTTTTGCTCTTCTGTATCCAGGTTGAACCAAAATATTGCCTTTCATGCAAATGTAACAAATCCTGCCCCTAACGAACGAACAATGTGATATCTTCTCCAAAAAATATGTTGGAGAATATTTCACGTTTTTGTTTCTTGATACTATGCATGCGTTTTGTGTGTCTGCTTTTTATGCAACACTGCATATATGTGTTTACGGTGCACCCTTATGCAGGCCCCCGGGCTGTAAAGGGCAACTGGAAAAGTACAATAAATAAATATATATTGTTTGAATATTATTTTCTTTTTCTCTCTTTAGGTTCCGTGCAACCACTGTTTTCCGCTTGGTCTAGCGAGCACAAAACTGTACGTAGGACCCTTACAATTAACAGTGTCTTATGTGCTATGACAACAAAACGTTACGTTGTCTAGTGGCATTCCTTTCAATATGGCAGCCCAGTAACCCACCACGATGCGTGACCTCGTCTTACCTTTCAACAATACTCCTTGTCGTGGTGTGTGCCGTGTTGTACCTGACTTCTGCTGCCGATGATGGCGACAGGAAGGGCGTCATCAGCCACGGCTGGCAGGTGTAGCCGCTGTCACCGAGCAACAGGCCATCGTAGACGCCATCGGCCAGCTTGATTGGTAGTGTGCTCTCGGTGAAGATCCGGGAGTCGTGCGTGCTTCCTGGCCATCTCGCAACCACGTTGCGTATGCGGCAGGATGCGTCAACTACCACCTGTACGTTGATGGAATGGTACAGGTGGCGGTTCACGTACACCTCCTCGTGCACGCGCGGTCCCTGGATTCGAATGTGGGTGCCATCAACAGCACCCACGACACAAGGGAACCCGGCTACCTCAAAGAACTGCTCCTGCAAGGCAGCACTCTCTGCGACGTCAGGCCACCTGCATTGTCAATCCATTCACAAGTTAATTTACAGCACAATACCCTAGCATGCACATTTCTGCGAAGTTTCGTCAACAACATTCGTTTTTTTCTCTGTTTTCAGTGTTGATCGTAAAAAAGAAATATCGCCAAATGACTTGACAAAACAAAATGTTCGAGAAAAAAAGTAGGCCCACTCCGCGGATCGAACCCGCGTCCCCTTGCGTATGAAGCAGACACCGCTTAGAAAACATATTGTAACCATTCGTTTTAAACGAGTTTCGCGTAATGCGTATAGCCCCTTCCGGCCGAGGTGCACGACGGAGTGCGTATAGCTTTACTCATAAACAAACTCAACACAATTTGACTTTTTTTGTTTTTGACTCGGAACGCTCAGAAACTCTTTACCGTATTAAGTCTTACCGTATGAAGTCCCTTGCACGACGTGCCAGAGCTACGGTGACCTGCCTCACGGACCGTGAAGCACTAGAGACCTGCACGTGGACGTAGTCGCCTGCAGTGATCAGGAAGTTGCCTGTGGCGTAGAATTGCAGAGCGACGATCACCTGCTGCTCTGCGGACAGGGCGCAGCTACGACGCGTCGACCGCTCCAAGTCCGGGCGCAGCAACTCCGCGAGAAACATAATTCCCGCGCGACCAAACCGGAATCGTTGCTGCAGCGCATCCTCGTCGAATTCTTCCAGCGGATCGAGGCGGTCCCGGAACACACGCTGACGTCCCAGCATGACGACAGCGTACTGCGCGTACGCGCGGTCTCGTCGACGTCGACGCCTCGTCCCGGTCGACATCGTTTCCGTTATCAAAGTACAAATAGGTCCGCAAATCAGTTGTTAGTAAGTCCGCAGTCGGTCGGTGGGCTAATCGGTGGATCGGTTGGGCAAACGGAAGAGAGGGCAAACAGTTGAGATCAGCAGGAATCGTAGAAACGTGCGTTGCAAGGAACGAAAACAAGACTACAGCACCGGCGTTGCCAGACTGGAAGGAGCACGGGAAAGTTATGCGTTGTTTATGGCGAAACATATTGAAGGAAATGTTTCTTACATTTTCAAATATTCGTCGGCAAACTCTAGCATAGTAGCTAAAATTTCTTCGTACCATCTGAAGCAAATAAATTGGTCTTCAAGTAAAACATTACTATACTTTGACTTAAAATACCATACTAGATCGATAACAACCAGCGGAAAAAGAAGATAAACAAAATGACTGGCTTGTTTCACCGATAGATGACGCATCCTACTCGGCAGTCAAAAATAATTATTGCTGTTTTATATCCAGCCGTTTATTAAGGTACCTAGGTACTTTTCCCTTCCTAGGCACCGTGGTTTACCAAAATGGGTTTACCGTCGCTTCGAAAAAAACCGGCTCCCGGTGGGTTGCGATAGAACTAGAGATGACGTCAGGGCGAGTCATGCGAGAGAGGGTGAAGCCGTCCGGATTCAAGGGAACCGCTGTTATCATCTGCGGGGTGAGCGTAGCCCGAATGAAAATGGACGACGACTTTGCGGAATCATCTCCCATTTTCATTCGAACTACGCACCCCGCAGGCGAATGATGACAACGATTCTCTTGAATTGAGACGGCTTCCACGTCCACTCTGCATGGACGCGCCCTGACGTCACCTCTCGTTCTATCGCAAGCCACCAGTCAAGCGCCCCTCGGAAAAAGACGCGCGCTCGCGTGGAGCTATTAACTCCCGCGGCGACTGTACATGCGTGGGCTTCGGAATAATCGGCCCAAAAGGTTCGGCTTGTAGAACTTTCTGACCTCGAACAAGCAACACGGTTCTCGAATTTACCAGAACATTATTTGATGTCTACAAAAAGGCATCCCCGCGGCCACAATCGAACCCTGGCTTTTCGCGCGGGACTGGCTCCCACGCGAAAAGCCAGGGCTATAACCGTTAGGCCACGCTCGCGCTGCCTACTTGGCAAGCTGCGCGCGGCAATAAAGGATGTCAGAAAAAAGTTACACGGTTTTTTTACCGCAAAAATAAACTAGGCATCGCCGAACGCTCATTCACCACCCAAAGGTACTGCTAGAGGTCGCAACCAGATGCCAAAGTTTCCGCCCGATCCGATACCTTATTCAAAAGTTATAAGTGATTTTCTAAAAAGTTCACCGGGAAAATGGCGGCCGACGGAGGTTTTGAATACATGGGCCTCCTATGGCACCAGAGAGCCGAAAACGGGGAAAAATCGGCTCCATTTTCTATTGAAACTTCTCAAAATTCACTTTTAACTTTTCTCTTTTTTATTTGTGAAAAATTTTTCCTAAACAGGCCCCTGACCCAGGACCATAACGACACAAGCCTTTTTCTTTTTTTTTTGCTGCGAAGCGTAGTTTTCACAATATCGAATTTGTCCACCTTTTGTGAAACACCCTCTATATATATATATATATATATATATATATATATATATATATATATATATATATATATATATATATATATATAAACAATAGTGTTGATATTCAAAGAGTTCAAAACACTGAGGACGTTTCACACTTTGAATATGTATACTCCTCCTTTTTGTTGCGATTAAGACGCAGCAATATATAATCCTCGTTTTCCACTGAGGACTGTGTATGGTGTGATGCTCACGTTCTGTTCTTTATTCAAAACATGGCCCATTTAAGCTTTTTTTAATGATCGTACTGTTGTTTGTTCTCTTTATTGTTGTTTTTCATTTATTGCTGCCTATTTTGCTCAGGATTGCCAATATATGTCTTGCTTCAGGCAGACGCGCGACGTATTAATTCTGCCCAACCCTTTGTACATAAGTTCGCAGCTGGCCGATCTAATCTCGTTCCCAACGGTTTATCGTGCCAGAAACGCCCGTGTTGGCTTTTCTTTTCACCACTGCGGCCAATGTCTTTCTTGGGGAGCTAATTTATGACGCCGCATCCTGTACTACACGCAAAAAAGGCAAAACAAAATTGCCAGTGAAAATGTTAAGAGCTTTGCGTTCAATTACCTACATTAATAAAGACAGATTGTGAAACAACGTAAGGAGTTTATTGAACGGCCATTGCAAGGACGGTAAACACGCGGTTACAGAAGTAGATGTGTTTCTGAGAGAAGAACATCCCCGCAAATAAGCTCGCAGGCTACCGAAAAGCGCCACAGCTTCGTGTCTAACCTATCAATGTCGAGTGCCTCCTCACATTTGGGTTGGTAGAGTAGCGTCGGTTTTTTCTAGCGCCTGTAGCAGGTACACGTCTGCTTGAAAAATCCCGCGCAGTAACCTCCGCGTCTGCCGATGCTCTGGCAGTGCCTGTGACAGGCTCCTTGGTTGAAGGGACATCCAAAACCACGTCCTGGAAAAAACGCATTTATATCGAATTAGCGTAAATACTACATTTTAGAAAGCTCGTACGCGTATATCGTACGAGATACATAAGACACCAATCATTCGCATGATTGCAATCAATTTTGCCAATATAAGAAGCGATTGGTGTCGCACCGACATTGGTGTAAAGCATGGTGTCGAATATAACTTAAAATTATTTAAATTGTGGTTTAGATTAGACCAGTTTTCTAAGATTAATTAAATCGAACATTTCCGCTAAAGCAGACATTTCCCGCTATGGTTGTTTTTGGGAACTAGAAATAAAGACTTATTTTTATTATTACAAAATAATCCACATTTTTAAATTAATCGTTCATCTATTATTTGATGCTTTCTTTGTGCATTTGTGTTGTATTTAAATAAAGATGATAATAAAGCAAGAAAGATTTCTATAAGAATAAAAACGAGCAAAATGAAGTGCGCTTCTGAGCAAAAAGAAGCAATGAGCTTGATATCTATTTTCCACTTCGTTCGTGAGCGACGTAACGTCCAATTTCCACAAAATACGAAGGAATAAGTAAGAAACAAAAAGGTAATGTCATATTTCAATCAAGTCAAAACTCAAACAAAATCAAATAACGTTTTTTATAAGTAACTAAAACATCAAGCAGTTTTGTTATAGTGTGGCGGGGACTGCTGCAATGAGAAGTTGTTACGAAAACTATATACTTTAACATTTACAGTAATTCTTTCTTCCGCATTGTTATCAGTGATACAAAAAATGATGAGTCAAAATGCCATGTTAAAAAAACATTTGTGGTAAAGAATCACTAATTTGTAACTAGAGTTATTTACATCAAATAAGTATGATATAAATAATAATAAAAACTGATTTAAAATAAATCTAATTTACTTGATTAAAGTCTTTTTCTATTAGATTAAATGTTTAATGACAAAAAGATCTTCCATCTTTTTGCCATGTTTGTCTATTTCTGCACGCTGCTCCCTCGCGATTCTAAGAGGCCACCGACCTGAACCAACACCACATAGAATAATCAAAGCCTGCACACGAGAACTTCGACGTCATCATAGTGAGATCGAGCGAAGATAGAGATTGGACACGAGTGCTGCGTCATCGCTCGGTTGGGTCTCGTGTCCAATCAACGCGCTGAAGTACGCTCGGCATCGGGCTCGGGTCCAATGGCCGAGTTTGCGCCATCCGGCTGTGATGACGTTCCATGGATGAAGAGTGGGGCGTTCAGAGGCCTTCGTTGTTCTATACGGTGTTGCATGAGCTCTTTTAGTTCACTTATGAAGATGCGACCAAGCCCACAAGTGTGGCGTAAGTGACAGTTCACAAATACTTGAGAAATATGTAGTAATATTATGTTAAGCATCAGTATTTAAAAAAAAAGTGCAGGCGTGCCGCTACATGACAAGATTCACAATTCAGCATATTCACATAATGTCTACCATATAGACGCGGCCTGTCTTCTTTTTGTTCGATCTTGTCATGGTGTGCTATACGTGTGAACTAATAACTGACTTAATTTGATCTGATGATTCAACAAATCGCTTTGAGAAAATCGAGAAAACTATGAACATAAGTAAAAATGGCGAAAAAAGTAGTGGCCTGGGGCGTGGGGGATATTCGGATGACGCACAGACTGGAAAGCTCTTTGGCATTAAACTTTCACAAATGTACCTCATTTGATTCAGTTCAAACATATTCGCCGATGAAGAAAGGACGAAAACGTTTTGCTTTGAAGTGTTTCCGTCACTGTTGTTGGCTTCTTGAGTAGCTCTGAACGTTTGGCAATCGGACCTGCATGGACTCGTGCACGCACACTTTGAAGATGAATCCTTTAAAGTCCTTAACGTGGCTGCTTAATGCAGACGCTGCGGCAAATCGGTTAGCTACCATCTGAGTTTGGTGTGAGGAGAAACGTAAATCATTCCAATAATAGAATTCTGCGTGCGGCCAGCTTTGTCTACTGGGATCTGAAAGGCGTTCTGAACAACCGTAGTAGCTCTCTGTGTGGTAGCCTTCCGTGCATGCTGAGAGCGACATAGCACATGGTCGGGACATTTGCGGAATATTAAAACCCGCAGCATGCGCACAGCCAATCGATTCGGTATTCTTTGTCCCGGTGATAAGCGCTCAAAAAGATTTTTGAGGTTACAATGCTACATAGCATAGCGCATAGCGCGTGTTGTTTTACTCTTAGTGGAAAATTCTGGAACTTAGTTGGATCAAAATACTTGCAACAACATAACAAAACAAACTATAAGCCCCTTCTGGCCTAAAGATTACTGTACTTTTCTAATGTTTTTACTGATACAAATATTTGGGGCAGTGTTACTCACGAACTCGAACGTGAGCCACTTGGTTTTCTTCCTCTTGTGCGCTGGAAGTCATAAACGCTCCTGAAAAAGTTAGAAACATGCGCGACATTAGTTCATAGGGTTCATAACTCAGAGCTCAAAAAGCAGCTTACGAGTTCACAGTTTGAGATTTTAATGAACAATTACCGAAAATTCACTCACCAGCAACGAGAAGGGCGATCAAGGCAACAGCAATGACCCTCATGATTTCAAGGTTGATGATGCGGTGTTCTACTTGACCTGTGTTCTGCCTCATCAACAAAAAATATTGATGACTGTTAAAATTGTTTTAATCATAACACGGAAATAACTCTTAAAAATGTGCGCAATTAAACTGCTTGCTGTACATTAAATAAACATATATATATATTTTTAATTTTATACCTTAGTTTGTGTAATAATTAACAGCAATAGGCTTACAAGGCAGCAATGTAAATTAAAGCTATTTGGTATTTCATCTGGTGTTTTTCTAGTAGAGCAAGTAAGTTTCTCTTTTGTTTTGGATGAATTAGTGGCTGCTGATTAAATTTTTTAGTTGCAGTTCATGTTAACCCTCAACATTACTCTTTCACGCTTTTTTTTGTTTGTTTCACAAACAACAAGAATGGGCATCAATAAAAAAATAGAGAAAATAGTGAGAAGCAGTGCCGCTATCAGTTAGCGACTCCACTCACCTTCGTTGAGCTCTACGCAAAGGCGGCCGTGGTGTCTAACCGGAGTCCGAACTTCTTATATAGTTGCAGTCCAGACAAACCAACGAGGAAGAAGTCCTGTTGACAGCTAGGGTTTTTCCCTTCACAATGCCCGGACTTGCAGGTTATTGCAATGCCCGAAGCAGTCTTCTCCGTCTCTACTTCCGGCCCGTAGGTTTTGTTTTACTCATGTTTTACGGCGAGCGTATTGCCAATCCGCTGTTGGAGACCTGTCATGAAATTTTCTAGGCGTAGGCGGAAGGTGCGCCTGGTGTCATCTGTTTTAAAGTTTTATTCAATGCTTTGATTCGTGTTTAAGGATCCTGTTTTGAGTGCTTTCTTACATGAGCATTAACAATCGAAAACGTTCCCTTACATGTACTTTTTTAATGACACCCTGGGCCTATCAATGCGATTTTATGAAATATGCCAAGTAAGCTATAAAGCCCCTAAAAAGATTAGTTTAAAAATTAGAAATAAAAATTTTGTAACAATGAAAATGAAATTGACCCTGACGTCACGTTTACGGCGATCGTAATCACTGGGTATTTCTACGAGGATCATATGGTCGCTTTCTTTTAAGACCATAGTTGTAGACCTCTGATAAAAAAAACTGATTTTTTTATAGATGCACATGATAGCTATAGTAAGCAGCCTCCAGCTCTGTCACGTTGAAAGGCAAGTTTTGTCGAGTTTCTTCTACATTCTTTGTTTACCATATCAATTCAATTAACCACATGACCTGCATACATCACTTGTATAACAACCCACAGGTGCAGCGGGTATTAGATGTTTTAACTCAATATTTACATAACTTAAGTTGTTCTTGACTAATTTGTAATCTCACTGTGCATCGTTTCCCAGGCATCAGATGTTTAAGAGCAGGGTATTGAACCGAACCCGAACCGTGAACCGAAAACCGGAAAAAACCGTTATTTTCACGCGAACCGGAGTTGACCCGGAACGAAATAATTTTTCTCGCTCCGGAGCGGAACCGATATGTTTTCCATGCGGTTTTCGGTTCATACGCGAAGTCAGGTTGCGTGAAAAGTGCGTGGCGAAAAACATAGTAACCTGAAAAGTAAACCAAAAAAATTAAAGAAAACAAATTATTTTCGCGCTAACCGGAGTTGAACTGGACCGAAATAATTATTTTTTCGTTCCTGGGCAAAACTGATCAATTCTTTTTGTGGTGTTTCGTTCATGTGGGAAGTCAAAAAGCGCAAAAATTGGTAGCGGAAAGCTCTGTAATGTTCCATTATCAGGTTTTCACATAACGGTCTTCTTCATAATTTATAAAGTTCGTCTCGAGAACTGAAACGAAATGAGCACAGTAACTATAAATTCTCCGGGATTTCTGGTCTTATGTATTTCTTTAACAAATGCCCACATTCGTCCTAACCTTTTCTTGGGGACCGGAAATGGCTTATCAAAGAAAATACCCAATTCGTACGTCAGCAAGTGACCAATGAATGAGCCTGTTAGGTGGCAAAACAATGAGTTGGGCTAGTTGGTTTTTCACCTCTCTTTGTCCTTGTTTTTTTTGTTTTGGCGTTCAGTTTAATCTTTGTTTGGTGTTTCTTGCCTTTAATTTTGTAGAGCTGTGTGCAATTTACTTTAAACGCCTAGATTTCATTGTACAACTGATCGGATAAGAGAGCGATACAAAGGCCGATGGATATTTTAGAACCTGCACTAGTTGCCATACTGTGGCGCATCTAATCTGCTTTCAAAATAGCTCAGCGAACTTAATAATCTGTCCGAAATTAAAGTCTAGCACCGGGAAGGGGAGGGGGATTCAATCAACAGTTACAGCTAAAGAAAACAGCAAAACAGCTTCGATCTCTGGTAGCAGAGACTGCAAGGACCAAAACGTTTTCTCCTCAGAACCACAAACATCCAGGTGCACAGCTCTTCTGAGCATTCTTAGACAAGGAGCCGCGGCTTTTAAGGGCCGCTAATGTGTTACAGTTTTGGGAGGAGAGAAGGGAACGCCATCAAGAACTCTACCCATTGGCGCAAGTAGCCCTGGGAGTGCCTGCGACCCAGGTCAGCGTGCAGCGAGCCTTTTCTGCACTGAAGTTCATTCTATCGTCTCAGAGGTGCCGTGTTTCCCCGGATATGCATGACGACGTCCTGCTTCTTCGGTCAGCTGCCTGACATTGAACTGCGCTTTCACCCACGTCCCGAGGTGCCCCAGCACTAGCTCGTTCGTTCCACACAGTAATGTGAGCCTTTGCTTCTTATATGTAACACTTTATAAAATATGCATAGTTTATCTTTTGCTGTCGTCAATTGTTTTTGTAGTATATGAGTACGAACCGGTTCGAACCGGTTTGAACCTTTATTTTTTCACTCCGGAGTTGAACCGGAGCTGAACCGTTTTCCCTGAACCGGAACGAAAACCGGAACGAAAAACATTTCGGTTCGACACCCTGTTTAAGAGCAAATACAATAAATATGTAAATGACTGCATGAATTAATAAATGAATCACCTCACGCATCGCTGTCTGTGAAAAAAAAGGCCAAGAGACCGAAAGTTAATAGTCTGACCTCGATATCTCTTCATTTCGCGTTTTAAGCTTAACTACGTTTCACACCAAAAAGTTAAACCGAACTTTCTATATCACACCCATTTTGCTTTCCAAAACTGTCACTTGTTTTGGAAGCTCACAAAGATGGTGGGGATCCCACGTTTTGTCTTGCATATTATATTGCCGCGTGCATGATCGAGAAGATACACTTCTCCGTTCATCCAAAACAGGGGTCTCAAACACGCGGCACCCGAGCCGCATGCGGCCCGCGACTCGCTGCTACGTGGTCCGCAGGCACCAGGCGACGAGTCCCGGTTCCGATGTAACGAGCGCTAGAAATGGCATGCGCCATAGTGATCTCACCTCGACGATTCATTTTCGCTCGAAAAGCAGCTCTGCCCTTCTAACGCATTCAGATAGTCCTTATTTATCTGTGTTCATTTGCCCTTTGTTTCGCTTTATTTTTAGCTTCTCATTTTATTTTCAATGCACAACAATTCAGCTGTTAGGCTGCAAACGCGAGCTGTTCGTTGAAGAATGCATCTCGGCTGCACGAACTTTCAAAAAGAAGGAGCAACTGCCAAAGATAAAGGCTCGCAATTCTCGCCATAAGAAAAAAAAAAAGATTACCATTAAAAGACATGTATTTTTTCGGGGTGTTGTAATGAAAATCGGCTGGAAAGGAAGGCCTCTGAAATTGACTGATTGTTTTTTTAGAGAAACATTTAGCTTGGTTAATTTTTGAGTGAAATGAGCAACGGGAACGACATTGTACTTGCTCTCTTGTTTTATTTAAATTCCTGCACGTTGGCGGGTCAGTGTCATTTTAATTCCTGTTATCAAATCAGGTAAGGGACCAAAGTTTCATTTACGATTGTGTCTAGTGTCGCTCAACGCGCGAAGTGTTGTGAACAAGGTTGATAGACTGGAAGAGTGTTTACTCATAAACCCCCATCGTAGTACTGACGGAGACATGGCTCCATCCAGGGGTTCATGATTCAGAAATAGTCCCACCGGGATTCCTATTAATTCATCAAGATCGAGAGGCAAGGGGCGGGGGTGTGGCAATAGTAATAAAAAATGGAATATCCTCTGTACAAATTGATGGAATACCAAATCGCGAGAGCATCTGGTGCAAAGTAAATATGTTTGGAACGAGCATTTTGGTTGGCGGAATTTATAGACAGCCTAAGGCTCACCTTCAGTACTTAATTGATTTACATAGGTACCTTTGTGCAGAAGTTAACGATATAACTAAACTGATATTTACAGGTGAGTTTAACTTACCCGGCATCAACTGGATCACGTTATCGAATGATAAGATAGATGAAGAAAGCTCGGAACAGCTGTTGCAAAGCGCACTCAGCTTTTGTCTTGACCAATTGGTGCTGGAAGCAACCCGCATATTCGGAACAGCGAGTTCTACTCTAGATCTGCTGTTTGTGTGCAGTTGCCTACAAGTGTTCAAGGCTACGGTCGAAGATGGAATTTCCGATCACAAATTACTAGTCTGTAGTTATCCATTGTGCAATACTAAACCCCACAAGCGTGTTACTGTTACAATAAAAAATTGTGCGATGGCCAATGATGTATGTATCCTTGATTACTTAGAAACCCAATTCGACCAATTCAGCCATATGTGCGACGTTGATGAAATGTGGTGCAAGTTTAAAGATATAATAACATATTGTGAAACGAACTCCGTTCCTAACAGAAAGAAAACGATAAACCGCATAAACCCGTGGATAACGCGAAACATTATACACATGAAACGCCGACTGAAGCGGAGACGTAGAAACAAGCTCGAGGTGCAAGAACTATCTCGATAATTGACATTAGAAATCAACTCGGCTAGGGCAAGGTACTTCAATATTACCCTACCAAACTTCCTTATACATGACCTCCAAAAGTTTTGGCGATATCTGTCGAGACCAGGGTGTAAGATAGACAGGTGGGGAAACGGCCCATAGAAGCCTACCGCAGCGCCGTGACCGGATTCTGTACTCGTCTGCTTGCGGGTACCCCCGATTTGCGACAGATGGCGCTGCGGCGAGAGGAAAAAAAATCGGAATCGGATTTGCATGGAACTTTGAGAGATTGCGCAAAATAAACAGAGAGCACGACAGTCCTCCATTGAAACTCCACGAGAAACCATCTCCGTCAGTTTAGCCGGTCGCCACCGGTCGCCCACCCGGAGTGAGAGTTCGCGGTGCTCCACATAGATGGCGCCACAGAAAAAGAGAAACCCGAGGGGGACACAATCCGGTCGCTCATTTGGCTCTCGTTTCCGCACCTGTCTATCTTACACCTTGGTCGAGACGAGAAAGCCATGTTTCACAGTCCGAAATTGATGGCGCTATCACAGTTGACCCAGAAACCATATTTTCAGGCTTCAATTATTTTTTTTTCAGTATGTATTTTCTAGCGCCCTCGAAGATGAATGTGAACCAGAAAGTATTGAAGTGCCTGTAATGCCAAACTTCGAGATTACTCAGCCCGGAATCTTATCGTTATTACTGAATATCACTGCGATCCTCACGGCTACCAGATGATTGGCGTTGTGCTAAAATTGTCCCGATTCACAAGACAGGAAATAAACACTTAATCACTAACTACAGAACGATTTCACTGACAAGTACGACATGCCAGTTAATTGAACACATTATATGCAATGCGATAACTAAACACTTAGAAGAAAACAATCTTCTTTATTTACAGAGATGAATAAAGAACATTGTTCTTTATTCACCTAGAGGTTACCTACGATTTTGCGTTTACTATTAACGATAGACAACAAACTAAGGCCATTTTTATAGACCTATCAAAAGCCTTTGACCGTGTGCCTTATCAGAAATTAATAAGTAAGTTGCAGTCAGTTGGCATTAGTCACGCTTTGATTTCCTGGATTTATGGTTACCTTGTCAAACGCAAACAGTATGTTATACTGAACGGTAGTACCTCTGGTATGCTGGATGTGTTTTCCGGAGTGCAACAAGGGTCCGTGCTTGGCCCATCGCTATTTTTGATTTATGTAAATGATTTTCCGGCTTGTGTTGATCCAACTGTGAAAGTGAGACTCTCCGCCGACGATTGAGTCATATATACAAACATAGCTGGACCTGGGAGTCAGATAATTTTTAACAAATCATTGCAAAACATAAGCCTTTGATGTAAGAGATGGGGTATGAAAATCAATCACGACAAAACTGCTGTTATCACTATCACTAACAAGAAAAAACCGTTAGACTTCTCATATATGTTAGATAATACAACTATTATTAAAGTAAAATGAAATAAAGTACCTGGGAGTTACAATCTCCAGTAACCTTAAGTGGGAGACGCATGTTACAAATGTATGCAGTAATGCATTTCAGAAGTTAGAACACTTCAGAAGAAAATTTAAAAAAAGCTCTACGTCTGAAATTAAACTGCCAGCATACAAGACACTGGTCAGACCAGTGTTGGAATATGCCAGTATTATTTGGAGTCCGTATCAGGATTACTTTGACAATAAGCTGGAAGAAGTTCAAAGGATCGCAGTAAGGTTCATCTATTCTAATTACTCATGGAGGCTAGCGCTACCGCTATGCTTGCGAACGCAAAGTTGGACACCCTAAAAGATAGGAGAAAAATCGCTAGCCTAAAGTTTTTGTACGCATTATACCAACAACAAATAAATATAGCACAAGAAAAATACCTCAAGGCCCTTTTCGTGCACTCAAAGCGAACCAATCATAACAAGACGATCAGACCGTATTCAGCCAAACACAACACATTTAAATATTCCTTCTTCCCCTGCGTTATTGATCTATAGAATAAGTTACCAGAAGAAATCGTAAATAGTACATCAGCGCAGTCTTTTGCCGAGACTCTCACTTCTATGCACCAGCATAACATTCCGCTTATACGTTTCCTTTTTTGTCTTTTTTATTACGAATGTCTTATACAGCTGTAGTGCTTCTTGTCTCTACAAATGTCCACTTCTGTATGGGTCTTCTATGACCTACAGTATTGTATTGATAAATAAATAAAATAAATTAATAAACTAATTAAATCTAAAGACGTCACTTTCAAAACTGAGTTTACAAAAAGCAC
>JAZHYW010057444.1:0-13144 GCA_037355805.1 Ixodes ricinus | reverse complement strand
GAGGCCATGTCTAGTCGCTTGGGGAACATGGAACAACCCGCTGAAGGAATGTCCTGCCAATAAGATAATAATAATAATAACGCCTCAGGGTTTATTAATTATGTCACCATAACAACATTACAAAAAATATTGCAATGCTGTGCCTTTAAAATTATCCACCATAACTCTTACCGAGCCGGCGTGGTGTGTGCAGGCGGTCGCGAAACGTGATAACAGCCTCCCGAGTTTGGCCAACACCACCTACATAAGTCGAATGCCTCCGCAGGCGTCATCACAATCAGATCAATCGAGGCCTGAGATTGGGCACGAGTGCTGCGTCAGTGTTCGGCCGGGGTTCGTGTTCAATCAGCGCGTCGAAGGTCTGACTCTGGCCCAATAGCCGAGTCAGCGCGACCCGACTCTGATGACGTTTCATGAAAGGAGAGGAGGCGATGCGGAGGCTTTGATTATTCTAGGTGGTGTTGGTTTGGCTGCCCCCGATGGAGCAGACACGACATACATTAAGCCAGTTTTTTGGGGTGTTTTGTTTTTCTATGTTGCTTTTGCGTGATTAGATTAGTTGCCGCGAATGCCACCAGTCAATCGCTCGCCAGGGAAAGTCGCCTGCTCCCGCGTTACGGACAAGTGTGATTACCACTGCACATCTAAGGGACGACAAAAGCACTGTGTCTGGCTTCTAGTTTAGACCGTGCTATATATTGTTCTTCTTAGATTGAGGAGGACTTGTATTCTTATAACCATAAAAGAGACGAACATGTATGCTTCATAGGAGGGGGTAGGGCAACTGAAGCTTTTATGCTTCCAACAACTACGTCCAGAAGTTTGGTTATTTGAAAGTACCGAAGTTTATTGAAGCAACACTTGTTCGCAAGATTTGTCATGGAGCAGTTAGCGCTGCCAATCGCAAGGACACCAACGTAAAATGGAGCTGCCGAAGTGTATTTTGACAGCAGTGATTTTTCTTTTTTTGTATTTAGGGCACGTTTTTGTCTAAACATTTATATATCTATTTAATTTTGAAAAAAAAAACTGGAACAAAGTAAAATTTAACTCCGAATTTCAAAAACTTTGGAATCTACAAAAAATAAACTCCGATAAATGCCGAATTTCTAGCGAAATATAAACTCCGAAAAACCTCTTCCGATTTTAACAAAATATAAACTCCGAAAACACGAAACCCTACAATGCTTGATTGCAAGAAACCTTTGTGCATGTGCTGTGTCACAAAGCACACTGTTGTGTTCTGCGGCGTTATAAAAAAAATGATCAAAAGAAGTCTAAATTTTTTCAGGTGATGAGTGTGTCGCGAATGTATTTTTCCCACCGGCGGTCGTCTGCGGACTGTAGCATGCTGGACCGAAAAGTCAGATCTATAGATTCAGCGAATAAATTTGGACACCTACTTGCTCGGAAGGCGAGTGGGAGTCAGTAAACATGCAGCATAATTGAGCTAAGTGAACTACGGCAATGAAACAATATTGTATTGTGCAATTCGTTTGTTGGACATCTATCGCAATAACTGCGAACACAATACGATGGCTGCAGCTAAATGTCTCCAAGAGAAGGACGTCCACGTAAATGAACTCTCAAGCTGCTGCAAAGAAGTAGAACTCCGTGTTTTACTTATATCCTTGAACACTCAAGCTACTGCAAAGCAGTAGAGCTCCACGTTTTATTTATATCCTGAACGGTGGGTGCGACAGAACGTTTCTAGCGCTTGCTGCGCCTTCATGTCTGCTCGAAGAACCCTGTACAGTAACCTCCGCGCCGTCCGATGCTCCTGCAGGGGCTGTGTCAGGCTGCTTGGTTGATGAGACAGCCAAAGCCACGTCGTGGAACAAAATCAAGAACCAATCAGTACAAATCCCACACTCCAAAACGGATCTAGTTGTGTACTGTCTCCACCCTAAACACCAATTGCTGGTGCCCTTCTGACTAGTTTCGTCGACCACTGGTATCCCTCTGATTAGTTCCGCATGCTGAACTTTCAGGCGCAGTGCCACCACTGAGCGGGGCATTTCAACGTGTTCAGTGCCACAACGCAGACCATTTTCTAGATCTTAACATAATTTTTGCCTTGTCATTCGATCAACTCTCATACCGAACGTCGATATACCTACTAGGGAGGGTCAATCAATGGTAGCAATTGGCTCCCCCTATAGTTTACTAGCGGAAAACTGTACACACTAGATTTTTTTCTAGGGTGTACGTAATCATAAGAACTGTCAGCGCAGTTGTTCTATGCGGATGCTGGAAAAGATCGACAGACCGTCATTTTTTTTTTAATAAAGAAATATACACGTTAGTTATATAGCACACGAAACGAGAGAACAGGCTTCGTATGTTGTTCCCAGAATGTTTGCCCACGAATAGCTGCCTGGGGTCTTATATATCTTCCGTAATCACATTAGAAATATTGATGCTTGAGATATTAGGATTTGCAAAAATCGCGAAACCAGATATCACATTCTGACATAAAGCTTGCGGCAGGTTCGTGTACATTATACTAATATTTGTAATAATCCCCATGAACTCAAACCTGAGCTACTTGACTTCCGGCCTCTGTCCGGCGGAACTCATGAAAGCGCCTGTAAAAGTTAGAAAAATATAAGACGTTAGTTCACGATTGAGAAAAAGAAAGCACCGGCAATTGGTGAATTAACTTTATATTAAAACCCGAAACGGGGGGGGGGGGGGGGAGGCATTTACGTACATTGTTTCAAACCACAGATTTTTGAGACGATATGTGTGATTGTACTTTTTTATTTATTTCTAGTCCGGTTGTATCCTTGGGGACCTTAGTTTTTAGCATTTCTAACTCAAAATGCAGTTTTTGAGCTCAAAGTAATCAAACTGATTCTCCATTACGCTAGGATTCACTGATTTCTACACTTAATGAAACAAATTAACAGTGGCGTACCAACTTGTTTTTAGGTGAGGGGGGCAACCATACCACCCCCCCCCCAGGGTGGGGGCCAGTGCCCTTGGTACCCTTGCGCGCCACCGGCCAGTGTTTGCTCTGGCCAGTGGCGGCTGTTTCGGGGGGGGGGGCAAAACACATGCCTTGCCCCCCCCCCCCCACTCTGAGAACTGGGGGGCAAGTGCCCCCCTTGCCCCCCCCGGTTGGTACGCCCATGCACATTAACTTGCGCCTTCTAGGCGACTGATGGCCGCTAGAAAGGCCGCCTAATCCGAGAATCGATCTCGGAACCTTCCCGGAGTCGACCATCAGGATCATTTGACACAAATAAAACAGTTACTCACCAGCAACGAGGAGGGCGATCAACGCAGCAGCAACGACCCTCATTATTTCAGGATTCATGATGCTGCGTGCTACTTGAATTGTTTTCTGCATCACTGACATAAGTAATGATAATTGTTAAAATTTCTTCATTCATAACAAGGAAATCACACTTAGAAATAAGTTTCATTAAACTACTTGGTGCGTAATAAAAAAAATGCGAAATATCATATTTTCTATAATTTGAACTTATTCCGTTTATCAACACAAAATACGCTTTCAAGGCAGCAGTATCAATGAACGTTTATTTATATTTACTTTTAATAAAACGAGCAAATAATCTTTATTTTCATTGGATGACGTAAGACTTACACGACGTTTGTTCTACAAAAAAAAACACAGCAAGAATGGAGATTGAAAAAGGAAATGAGAAAGCAGTGAAAAGCCACGCAACTCTCAGTTAGCACTCCCAGACCACTCACCTTTGATGTGCTGCAAGCAAATGATGCCGTCGTGTCTAACCGACGATCGAGGTTCTTATATAACCACTCTCGAAAGAAAGCAACAAGGAAGAGACCTCTGGATACCGTTAGGGTTTTCCCTCTCGAATTAGTGGTGCAATACCGTTGCAAACCCCGAACTAGCAACCTCTGTCGTTACATTCGACCTTCAATTTTGTTGGTCGTGCATGTTTTACGACGAGAGTATCCTCACACCTGCTCTTGAAGAAGTGCCCTGAATCTTTCTGGGCGCATGCGGAAAGTCTGTGGGTAGTTGTATTGCCAAGTCTTGACTTAACATTTTGATCCACGTTGCAAGAATTGTGTTTCGAGGGCTTGGTTACTTTAGCCTACTAATCTACAGAGTGGTTTTCCATGTACATTCCCTGCAAAGACTGCGTTGCTTGTTTTGATACATACATATATATGTATACAAAACATGTATATATGTGTATACACACATATATATATATATATATATATATATATATATATATATATATATATATATATATATATGAACAATAGGGTTGATATTTAAAGAGGTCAAATCGTTGCGTACGTTCCACACTTTGAATATGTATAGTCCGCCTTTTTATTGTAATGAATACGCGGCAATATACAATATAATCCTTACATGTTTTCCACTAAGAACTGTGTACGGTGCGATGCTCGCGTTGTGTTCTTTATTCGTACACGGCCCATTTAACTTTTCTTTAATGATCGTATTGCTGTTTGTTGTCTTTATTGTTGTTGTTAATTTATTGTTGTCTATTTCGTTCAGGATTACTAATATATGTCTTGCTTCGGACAGACGCCCGGCGTATTACTTCTGCCCAACCCCTTGTACATAAATTCGCAGCGAGCCGATCTAATCTCGTTCTCAACGGTTTATGGCGCTAAAACGCCCCGTGTGAGATTCTCTTTTTGACCACAACAGCCAACGGTTTTTTTTTTGTTTTTTTTTTTGGGGGGGGGGGCCTAGTTTATGACGTTCATTCCGTACTATATGCAAGAAAAAAACAAAGAATTGCCAGTGAAAATGTAATATGTTTCCGTTCAGTTACCTACCATAACAAAGACAGATTGTGAAACTACGTAAGATGTTTATTGAACGCCCATTACAAGGGCTGTAAACACGCGGTTACAGAAGTAGATATGTTTCCGAGAGAAGAACATCCCCGCAAATAAGCTCGTAGACTACCGCAAAGCGCCATAGCTCCGTGTCTAACCTATGATTGTCGAATGCCTCCTCACACCTGGGCCGTTATAGTAGCGTCGGTTTTTTTGTTTTTTTTTCTAGCGCCTGTAGCAGGTACACGTCTGCTTAAAAAATCCCGCGCAGTAACCTCCGCGTCGTCCGATGCTCCGGCAGTGCCTGTGACAGGCTCCTTGGTTGAAGGGGCAGCCAAAACCACGTCCTGGAAAAACAAGTTTACATCCAATTAGCGCATTAATCTTACATTCTAAAAAGCCCGTACACCCATACAGTACAAGATGCATCAAACACCAATCAATCGCATCAGTTTTATCAGTTTTGCCAATATAAAAAGCGATTGCTGTCGCAACGCAATTGGTATAAAGCAGTGGTGCAAAAAACTAATTTACAAATATTGAAATCGTGAGTTAAATCAGACCAGCTTTTCTAGGATTAATTATGTCAAACCTTTCCCGCTAAAATAATCCAGAAAAAAGTTTTTTTTTAAACCGTTGGTTTGTTTTTTGATGAATTCTATGTGCATTTCTGTTTTATTTAAATAAAATAATAATCAGGCAAGAAAGATTTATAAAAAGATAAACACGAGCAAAAAAGAAAAAGTGCGCTTCTGAGCAAAAAGGAGCATTAAGCTTGATCTCATCTTCAACAACGTTCGCGAGTCACGCAACGTCCAATTGCCACAAAATCCGAAGGCATTAGTAAGAAACAAAATCTAGGAATGTCATGTCTTATTGCAATCGAGTCAAAACTCGAAAAACAAATCAAATAACGATTTGTTTTAAGTAACTAAAAACATCAAGCTGTTTTTGTTGTAGTGTGGCGGGGATTGCTGAAATGAGAAATTGTTAATAAAACTATACATTACATTTACTGAAATTCTTTCTTCCACATTGTTATCAGTGATTCGAAGAATGATCCATCAATCTATCTGCCATTTAAAAAAAATATTCATCTAGTGGTACAGAATTACTATAATTTCTAACTACGGAGATTTAAATCAAATAAATATTATGTAAATAAAATAAACCTCATTCAAAATAAATCTAATGTTCTTGATTACATTTTTTTTCTACCCGGTATTAAAAATTTAATGACAAAAAAATCCTCCATCTTTTTGCCATGTTTGCCTATTGCTGCACGCTGCTCCCTGGCGATTCTGAGAGGCTGCCGACCTGAACCAACACCACCTAGAGTAATCAAAGCCTGTACACGGGAACGTTGACGTCATAACAGTAAGATCGAGCGAAGACAGAGATTGGCGAGGGTAGAAAGTTGGGCAAGTTGGTGATTCATACTGATTAAAAAGCGCGACAGGACAGCGGACAGAGAAGGAGACACAGACACAGCGCTACTTACAACTGAACTTTATTTCCGCTGCAGCTCGGTATATATTACCGGCAACAACACAAACAAGTTGGGAAAATATAAAATACACATCGTAAAAAATCTTAAAAAACAACAACATAAAAGGCTAAAATTCCTGCATCACTCATCGGCACCCACCCGAAACTAGTCAGTGCTTGGTCAAGAAACTGCAATTCTTTTTCGGATAACGATAAAGAGGGTGCACTGACACATTGCAGCCCTAATCTAGCAATTTCTCGAGCCTCGAGTATTTCCCTTGTGGTTTTGTTTCTGTTTTTGTTTAGTACTGTACAATCTGTGAAAATCGGAGTACAACCACAATCCCGGCAATGCACACCGAGGTGTCCTGATATGACGGCATCAACGTTGTAACGGTGTTCCCGCAATCTTTCATTTAGGCAGCGACCAGTCTGCCCCACATAATGACGCCCGCACGATAATGGCACAAAGTACACAACCTCTTCTGTACGGAAATAAAGTTCAGTTGTAAGTAGCGCTGTGTCTGTGTCTCCTTCCTGTCCGTTGTCCTGTCGCGCTTTTTAAACAGAGATTGGACACGAGAGCTGCGTCACTGCTCGGATGGGCCTCTTGTCCAATGAACGCGTCGAAGGACCCTCGGCATAGGGTTCGGGTCCAATGGCCGAGTTGGCGCCATCCGACTGTGATGACGTTCCATGGATAAAGAGTGGAGCGCTCGGAAGCCTTCCTTATTTTATATGGTGTTGCATGAGCTCTTTTTAGTTCACTTATGAAGATGCGACCAAGTTCACAAGTGCGGCGCAAGTAACAGTTCATAAGTACTTGAGATATAGGTATGTAATATTATGCTGTGCATCAATATTTATAAAAAAAGTACAGGCGTGCCACTACAAAACTAGATTCACAATTCAGCATACTCACATAATGTCTATCAAATAGACGCGTCGATCCTGTTTTCTTTTTGTTTGATTTTGTCATGGTATGCTCTACTTGTGAAATAATAACTGGCTTAATTTTATTTGATGATTTAACAAAGCGCTTTGAGAAAATCGAGAAAACTATGAACAGAAACGAAATGGCTAAAAAAGTGTGGCCTGGGGCGTGGGGGATATTCGGATGACGCAGAGACTGGAAAGCTCTTTAGCTTAAATTTCCGCAAAGGCCCCTCATTTGATTCAGTTCAATTATATTCACCGATGATGAAAGGATCGACGAAACGTTTGGCAATCGGACCTGCATGGACTTATATGCACGCACACTTTGAGGATGAATCCTTTAAAGTTCTTAACGTGGCTGCTTAATGCAGAGGCTGTGGCAAATCAGTTGGCTTCCATCTGATTTTGGTGTAAGGAGAAACGTAAATCATACCAATAATCGACGTGCGTGCGGTCAGCTTTTTCAACTGGGATGTAAAAGGTGTTCTGATTAACCGCAGTAGCTCTCAGGCGTGGTAGCCTTTTGTGCACGCTGAGAGCGGCATAGCACATGGTCTGAACATTCGCGGAATATTAAAACCCGCGCATGCGTACTGGCCAATGATCCGGTATTTTTTGTCTCGGTGATATATAAGCGCTCAAAAGAGATCTTTGAGGTTACAATGTTACGTAGCACACTGAAAATTATGTAGCTTAGTTGTATCAGAATGCAAGTAACAACTTCACAAAACAAACTATTAGCCCCTTCTAATCTCAAAATTACTGTACTTTTTTTTAATTTTTTATTGATTCAAATGTTTTGGAGTGATGTAACTCACGAACTCGAACGTAAGCCACTTGGTTGTCTTCTTCTTGTGCGCTGGAAGTCATAAACGCTCCTGAAAAAGTTGCAAAAATATGGGACATTCAGTTCATAGGGTTCATAACTCAGAGCTCAAAAAGCAGCTTCCGAGTTCACAGTTTGAGTATTTAATGAACAATTACCGAAAATTCACTCACCAGCAACGAGAAGTGCGATCAAAGTAACAGCAACGACCCTCATGATTTCAAGGTTGATGATGCGGTGTTCTACTTGACCTGTGTTCTAGATCATCGACAAATATATTGAGGGTCGTTAAAATTGCTTTAATCATAACACGGAAATAACTCTTAAAAATGTGCTTAATTAAACTGTCGGCTGTACAATAAAAAACTATATCTATATATATATTTTTAATATTCAACTTAGTTTGTGTAATGATTAACAGCAATAAGCTTACAAGGCCGCAGTGTAAAAATAACGTTATGTTATTTGTTCTTTTTTTAGCGTGCAAGTAAGCTTTTTTTTCTTTGGATGAATTTAACCACTGATTCATTCTTTTAGTTGCAGTTCATGTTAACCCACAACATTACTCTTACACGTTTTTCGGTTTGCTTCACAAACAGCAAGAATGGGCATCAATCAAAAAAGAAAAGAAAACAGTGAGAGGCAGTGCCACCATCAGTTAGCAACCCCACTCACCTTCGACGAGCTCTACACAAAGGTGGCCGTGGTGTCTAACCAGAGTCCAAAGTTCTTATATAGTTGCAGTCCAGACAAACCAACGAGGAAGAAGTCCTGTTAACAGCTATGGTTTTTTCCCTTCACAATGCCCGGACTTGCAGGTCATTGCCATGCCCGAAGCAGTCTTCTCCGTCTCTACTCCCAACCGTAAGTTTTTTGTTTTTTTTGTTGGTTTTTTTTACGCATGTTTTACGGTGAGCGTATTGCAAATCTGGTGTTGGAGACGTGTCACGAAATTTTCTGGGCGTACGCGGAAGGTGCGCCTGGTGTCATCTATTTCAGAGTTTTTATTAAAAGTTTTTATCCCTGTTTAAGGATCGTGTTTCGAGTGTTTTCTTACATGAGCATGAACAATCTCAAATGTTCCCTCCCATGTGTACTTTTTTCTAAAAGACACTCAGGGCCCATCACTGCGATTTTATAAAATGTGCCAAGCAAGCGATGAGCCCCCCCCCCCCCTTCCCGGCCCCCCTCCAAGAAAAAGAAAGAGAAGAAGTTTAGTTTAAAAATTAGAAACAAAAACTTTGTGACGATGAAAATGAAAATGACCCTGACGCCAGTTTTGAGAAAGAGTACTTTGTAGACTCCAAGCAATTTCTTCAATTTGTCCGACGTTTCGAAGCCGGCTTCGAAACGTCGGACACATTGCAGAAATGAGTTAGACGTTTAGAAAGTATCCTTTCTTACTACTTACCTAACCAGGTGGAGTTCCGCCGAAACGTTTCCTTTGACGTTAGTTTTACGGCGATCGTAATGACCGGGTATTTCTATAAGGTCGCTTTCTTTTCAAGGCGAGTTTTGCGAGTTTCTTCTTTATTTTTTGTTAATCATATCAATTCAATTAACTACAATACTCGCATAGACCACTTGTATAACCACCAGGTGCAGCGGATATTACCTGTTTTAACTCAATACCTTTATTATCGAAGTTGTTTTCGACTAATTTGTAATCTCACTGTGCGTCATTACCTTGGCATCAGAGGTTTAAGAGCACAGACAATAAAGATGTAAATGAATCTATGAATTAATAAATGAATCACCTCACCCATCGCCGTCTTTGAAAACAAAGCCAAGAGACCGAAGGCCAGTAGTTTGACTTTGACATTCCTTTTCTCCCCTTTTAAACTTAACTGCGTTTCACGTCAAAAAGCTAGACCAAATTTTCTATATCACCCCCATTTTGCTTTCCAAAACTGTCACTTGTTTTGAAAGCTCACAAAGTCGGCGGGGATCCCACGAGCCGAACTGCAACGGTGTTGGGAAGTTTTTGTCTTGCATGTTATATCAATGTTGAAGCTGACTAAGCGCACAATGTTAATTTCTGGTAATTATTTGGAATTTGCCAGGTACCAAGCAACTTATAAGTTGTACCTTAATACTTATTTTTTTATTTTTTGGCTTGAGAAAGAAATAAAATTTGTTCTTTGGGGTATAATTTTTCAGCAACAGGTGTGCATGTCAATATTAATTTTAAAACTTACTTTTAGGCCTTCAATAACAAAGCTAATTTGGAGCGGCCTTTTTAACAAATATAAGTATATCTTCCTATAGGCAGGACATTATTCGAACCGATTGCCCCTAGCATAAATATATAACTAAAAAAAATAATAAAGAATATATATCCATCAGTTATTTTATAAAAACTAACTTTTTCCAGTTCTACCACACTCTAAAAAAAGCCCATGCGTCTACTTCTCCCGCACAACACTCGGAGAGCCAATCACCGCAGCTTACGGAAGCACCTCAGCGAATGACGATGCCGAAACATATGTTTAGACCAAAAAACACGCAGTCTGAGTTGTGACATTCAGCATTGCAAGTGTGACGTTTTGCGTTGCTTAATGTCACAACTCGGACTGCGTGATGAGGTGGCAATCGTCCACACTTCGTAACTGAAACTGCCATGCACGTCTGAGATTGTAGGTTTTTTGTGGAGATCGCGCTGCCTATGCAAACGCACACCGAAGTCACCTCCCAGCAGAACTACGGGCGCATTATGTGATGCCCTGTATTAAAGGTATACTACAACGAAATTTCGGCGCTTATTTTTTGTCTATATATGTTCAAATTGTATCACATCGGACACACCGATATCCTGTTAAAAAAGGCACGGAAAGAGATTTTAAAACGAATTAAACGATTAACAAAGAGCCCCTGGTGGATGTCACTAACACCTCGTTTTTAATGCCCGTCTAGGCCCCAACCTTGACAGCTAGCGATGATAACTTGTCTCGCCTCCGGCCACGACGAGAGAAGAGGGGAAGGAGGAACTCCCCTCTTCCCGAGAATCGCTTTTGTGTGTCCCAAAAGTCGCTATTGTCCCTCTACAAGATTATAGAAGATTAACCCGTCACTCAAAATTCGTACAAAACCAGCCACTTCGGTGGCTGGAACGACTACGGCCATCCTCTCGACGTCAGCCTCTCCGTAGCTTTGCTCGTCCCGAGACGAACTACGTCACGATTGCGGGGGACGTCACGTGCTCTCCGCTGGCATGCTCTCCGAGCGCTTGCCGGAGTGGGCCGTTTATAACAAAAATACAGCCACCAGGCTCAAAATACAAACGTGCGATTGTCATTTATGGATATCGTGGATCATAGTCAACCTATTTTTGAACACGACGGGTATATTTCAAGATTTCGTTGAAATATCCCTTTTATACAGCTATAGTTTCTAACAGCTTACGATAACACGCAAAGCGTGTCCTGAGCACCAAATCGTCGCTCCTCTGCTCATGTATTGTTGAATGCCGAATCTCAAAACCAGAAGCGAGCAAGCCACAATCTGCGTTCCTTGAAGGGGCACTGAAGTCGATTCTGAGATCGTCCTTTTGTGCTGACAACTCAATCTAGACGCTCTAAGCATCTTAACAAACCCGAAATTACAATTGTGCGTAGCTTATTTCCTCGTTAAAAGCGTGTTCAAAGATCGCGACACGCCCTTTTTGGGAAGAATTTTCTTCCGAGTGAAGTGGTCGACGAAGGGCGCTTGTCGGCGAGTTGCAAGCGATGGCTTCGCCCGCGGAGAAAAAGAGGAGTCTTATCCGAATGTGTACCTATCAGACTCTCTTCAAAACGAGTTATAATAAAATTATTCGGAATCTGCGCGTATTGTAGGGCTTTCATTGGTCCACACACTGTAGTCCGCGAGAAAAAAAGAGTCCACCTGTTTTTCTCTTGCCCTGAGATGAATAGGCGTTTTGGGCGTTTTGGTAAAATAGGACTTGGTATATGCGGGAACTAACACCTTTTAAACAATATAAGATTAAAAACGACCTTTTTCAAAAATGACTTCAGTGGCACCTTCAAGCTGTCTGGCGGCAAACCGAGCAACTTAGCCTTCCTAGCCCACGATGCATGGGTCACTGACGTCTTAAGAAACTCGGGGCGTCGAGTATATTGTGTGCTCCTGCTTCTTGCTTGTTGATTGGTTCTTCAGCCCTCTTATATCGGCCAATGCCGCATTGGCGCATTGGCTGCGGTGGAATCAGAAGAGAGTTTTAGGGAACCGTTCTTGCGAGATCCCATACGGACGATGGGCACTGCGGTACAAACAGCACATGTGCTACGGCAGCGAACTTGCATATGCCCAGTTCGTACCGGAGTTCGCATCGTACCGTATCGGATGTGCAAAAACGCTTCCCTAAAACTCCCTATAAGCTCGACTCCGTCACGCCACGTGTTTTTAGAAATACGTATAGTGTTGTAGAAGAATGAATGAAATGGAGTGATAGATGTATACGGCTGAACCCTTCTGATCGGGCGGCGACTTGCGCCATCTTTCCGAGGCTTGTAATTTTTCCGCAATTAAATAATCTCCCATAAAATAACAATACAGAAATACGCCGGCTAGAAGTTTTCGCTTCAAGGTGAAAACAACAGCTGGTTTACGTTTTCATGTTCTCCGAACGCAAAGGAGCAGAGCAGGGTTGTATCCGAATTCACTCTGCTTCTTTCGGCTAGTCAGGGCCGTATTCGTTCGAATGTTGGGAGACGTCATTCCTTTGGCCGTTTTCCTCTATTGCAGCTCGTTTGGAAAGACTCTCCCGCACCCTTCCAATAAAAACCGTTTTTCGTCCTTTCCCTCTCTGCTCATCTCAGAATGCGAAAGCCAAGAGCTACTATCAGGACGTTTTGCTGCCTACTCGCGTAAGTACATTACATGTTTTTGTTGTTGGTTTTTTTTTTTTTAATAAATCGCAAATCGTTCTCGAATTTTTTTTTTTTTTTTGCAGGTTACATTTTTTTTGTAATTATTATGGTTTTTTGGAAGTCCTCGTGGACTAGGTGCACACACAAGCCCTGGCACTCGTTCAGAAGCCTTTGTCGTGAGTGAATACTGAATGTCATGCAATACCACCGA